>CAUPSL010001451.1:0-41509 GCA_963514005.1 Raja brachyura
TAAACTAAACTGTAAAAACTGAAAACACACCCTCTGGTTGTTCTTACAGCAATGAGCTTCAGTATTTGGATCGCAGTTTTGCTTACAGCACGGATAATACTGATCGCTGAGCTAGCTGGATTCTTCATGTACAAGTATATACAGCAGTAAGTGCAAAGAAATTCACATTTTTATTTCCAAATCCATCCCTTTGTCATCTGCATTTTATGACTGCTTCTGCCAGGCTAACTCCTGTTCATAGACACAAAATGCTGAAGTAACTCAGCAAGTCAGGCAGCATCTCTGGAGAACTTGGATAGGTACAAAGTGCTAGAGTAACTCAGTGGGTCAAGCAGCGTCTCTTGAGAACATGGATCGGTACAAATTGCTGCAATGACTCAGCAGGTCAGGCAGCATCTCTGTGGATAAAGGAATGGGTGATATTCCGGGTTGGGAACTTCTTCAGACTGAAAGGTTGAGAAAGCCAGAACAAAGTAAAGCCGGCAACAGATGACCTTTGGACAATTGTGAGCCGTTTTGGGCCCCATATCTGACGAAGGGCGTTCTGGCTCTGGAGAGTTTCCAGAGGAGGTTCAGGAGAAAGATTGGGCTAACATCAGAATCGGAATCAGAATCACAATTTATTCGCCAAATACGTTTTGCAACATACGAGGAATTTCATTGGCCAGTTTAGTCATACAAATAAATGCAACAGATCACACAAAAACACATGTTGACATGAACATCCATCATAGTGACTCCTATACATTCCTCACTGTGATGGAAGGTGAAATAAAGTTCAAGTCCTTTCCCTTGGTTCTTCCACGTTCGTGGGCCTCGAGCCCCCGTTGACAGGACGATCTTGACTCACGTAGCCGGCGGCATTTCGGGCCCTGCGCGTCGAGGCGTTCAGCTCCTGCATCGGGGGGATGTTAGCTCCCCCGCGCTGGAGGATCAAACCTCGCGTCGGGGCTGGTCGAACGTTCTGTGACGTTGGGGCACCCGACTAGCCTCTCCTGAAGACTGGCAGCTCTTGATCGTAGTCCGCCGTGGTCGCGGTGGGAGCGATACCAGGCAAGGGATCAGCTCCGACGTTAAGTCCACGCCCCACCGTAGAGCTTACGACAGTCCGTGGAGGCCTCCAGCCCCAGCGATGCAATGGTCGCTGAGCCCGGAGAATGTGGTCCGAAAATAATCAATTTTGTTTTATTATTAAAAATCTGTGGAGATGAAGTCAAATGATATGTTAAAGGCAGAGAGAGATAGGTTCTTGATCAGTACGGGTGTCAGGGTGATGAGGTGAAGGCAGGAGGATGGGATTCGGAGGGAGAGATAGATCAGCCATGATTGAATGGGGGAATAGACTTGATGGTTCGATTGGCCTAATTCCTTTTCTTGCATTTATGAAGGGTGGAGCCCACAAAGCCCCATTGTTGAATGGGAAAGGACTGCTAAAGAGATGGATAGATGGATGCAAGCAGTGGAACTAGGAGGACGACTAGGGTGGGGGTGGAGAGAGGGGGAAAGGAATGCAAGAGTTACTTGAAATTTGAACAATGAACGGCATTGCCCCTGTTTGTAGTTCAAGAATCCTAGAGTCACACGGTGTGGAAACAGGCCCCTCAGCTCAACTTGTCTATATCGGCCAACATGCCCCACCTACATTAGTCCCACCTGCCTGCTTTTGGTCCATCAAGATACTTTTAAAACTCTGTGTGTGTCTGCCAACCGCCGTCCGGCTACCGGCAGCCTGCCCCATTTTCGCCTTTGATTCCCTGCTCCCTCAAACGCCGCCATTGTTTTCCATTTTGCCAGACATTACGCTTGTACATTCACAAATGCACTCCTCAATACATTTAGACATTTTTTTTAACATACAATCCTTCAGCCCCCCCCCCCCACACACACACACACACACGCGCACTCTGTGGCCTCCTGCTGGCCAGACACCATAACTGCAGCTGCTGCAGCTCGCTCGCCTCCAACAACGGTGCCATCCCCTCCTCCCCGCCCCGCTCCTCCCTCCCCCTCCCCCCCTCCCCCCCAACCCCCTCGTCCCCCGTACTCGGGTACTGAAGCACGTTCGGGGTCCAGACCCAACGGGTCTGCATCTGGTCTAATATCCCACGAAATCTCTCCTATCCATGTACCTCTCCAAATGTTTCTTAAACATTACGCCCATGACTCAACAGCCTCCTCCGGCAGCTCACTGCACACACCCACCACCCTTAGGGTGAAAATGTTAACAATAGACAATAGGTGCAGGAGGAGGCCATTCGGCCCTTCAAGTCAGCAACGCTATTCAATGATATCATGACTGGTCATCCCCAATCAGTACCCCGTTCTTGCCTTCACCCCATATCCCCTGACTCCGCTCCCTTTAAGAGCCCTATCTAGCTCTCTCTTGAAAGTATCCAGAGAACCCGCCTCCACTGCCCTCTGAGGCAGATAATTCCACAGACTCACAGCTGTCTGTGCGAAAAGGTGTTTCCAAGTCACTGTTGTAAATGGCTTAACCCTTATACTTAAACTGGCCCCTGGTTCTGGACTCCCCCAACATCGGGAACAGGTATCCTGCCTCTGGCGTATCCAAACTCTTGACAATCTTTCTGTTTCAGAACGCCTCCCTCTCATTCTTCTCAACTCCAGAGTGTACAAGCCCAGCCGGTCCATTCTCTCAGCATAAATCAGTCGCGCCATCCCGGGAATTAACCTTGTAAACTTAAGCTGCCCCCCTCAATATCAGGAATGTCCTTCCTCAAATTAGCGGACCAAAACCGCACACAATACTCCAGGTGTGATCTCACTAGTCCCCTGTACAACTGCATAAGGACCTATTTGTTCCTATACTCCTCTTGTTTTAAGACTAACATGCCATTCGCCTTCTTCAGTGCCTGCTGTCCGTGTATGCTTTCTTTCATAGACTGAAGATCAAGGACCCCCAGATCCCGTTGTGCTTCCCCTTTTCCAAACTTGCCACCATTAGGATAGTAATCTGTCTCCCTGTTTTTGATACCAAAGTAGATAACCTCACATTTATCCACATTAAACTTCATCTGCCATGCATCTGCCCACTCCCCCAACCTGTCCAAGTCACCCTGCATTCTCATAGCATCCTCCCCACTGTCATCTGCACATTTGCTAATGTTACTTTGAATCCCTTCATCCAAATCATTGATGTATATTGTAAACAGCTGCAGTCCCAGGTCCGAGGCTTGCAGTACCCCACTAGTCACTGTCTGCCACTTTGAAAAATACCCGTTAATCCCTCCTCTTTGTTTCCTGTCTGCCAATCAAATTTTAATCCATGTCAGCACTCTACCGCCGATACCATGTGCCCTAATTTTGCCGCACTAATCTCCTATGTGGGGCTTATCATATGATTTTTGAAAATCCAGGTAAACTACATCCACCGACAATCCCTTGTCCATTTTTCTTAGTTACATCCTCAAAAAATTCCGGAAGATTAGTCAAGCACGATTTCCCACTTATAAATCCATACTGACTCAGACCGAACCTGTTACTGCTATCCAAATGTGCCGCTATTTCATCTTTTATAATTGACTCCAGCATCTTCCCCACCACGATGTCAGGCTAACTGGTCTATAATTCCCTATTTACTCTCTCCCATCTTTCTTAACAAGTGGGATAACATTAGCTTCATTCCAACCCACAGGCACTGATCCTGCATCTATCCTCAGGTTCGTATTAAATCTCCCCTTCCCCCATCCCTCCCCTCACCTTAAATTTCTGTCCTATGGTCCTCGACTCCCCTACGTTGGGCAACATGCTCTGTGCGTCTACCCGATCTATTCCTCTCATGATTTTTAACACCTCCATAAGATCATCCCTCATCCTCCTGCGCTCTGAAAAATAGAGACCCAGCCCACTCAATCTCTCGTTGTAGCTCAGGCCCTGGAGTCCTGGCAACATCCACGTAAATCTTCTCTGCGCCCTTTCGTGCTTGAATACGTCTCCGGGATAACATGGTGCCCAGAAATGAACACATTACTCTAAATGCAGCCTCACCAGTTTAGACCTCATTGAAACCTATCGAACAATGAAATACTTGGATAGAGTGGATGTGGAGAGGGTGTTTCCACTCGTGGGAGAATCTAGGAATAGAGGTCATAGCCTCAGAATTAAAGGACGTTCCGTTAGGAAGTTGATGAGAGGAATTTCTTCAGTCAGAGGATGGTCAATCTGTAGAATTATTTGCTATAGGAGCCTGTGGAGGCCAAGTCAAGTGAGATTTTTAAGGCAGGGACGGATAGGTTCTTCATTATTACGGGTGTCAGGGTTAATGGGACAAATGCAAGAGAATGGAGTTAGGACGGAGAGATAGATCGGCCATGATTGAATGGAGGAGTTGTCTTGATGGGGCGACTGATTTAATTCTGCTCCTATCATTCATGACCTCGTGAGCTTATGACCAACAACTAATACAACCGCAACTTTGTACTTGGACTTTGCTAATGTGCAGATGTGCTGTAAACTTGGTGTGATCTCCTGTTGCTCCAGGAGGGAAGATGTGACAATGGAGAAGGCTTCAGGGAACCAAAACACCAATGTGATCTACTGCCCACACTCTGCCACCAATCAGGTACTGGATCTCTGCATTTAATCTCAACCACAGATGATACCAAAGTGGGCACAAATATGTGGAGTATCTCCGCGGGACATGCTGCATCTCTGGAATGAAGGAACAGGTGAGGTTTCGGGTCGAGACCATTCCTCAGACTCAAAGTCATGGGAAAGGGAAAGGAGAGCTAGAAAGGGTTCAAAAAAGATTTGCAAGGATGTTGCCAGGACTCGAAGGGCCTGAGCTACAGTGAGAGGTTGAACAGGCTGAGCCTCTATTCCTTGGAGCCCAGGGGGATGAGGGAAGATCTTATAGAGGTGTGTAAAATCATGAGAGGGATAGATCGGGTAGATGCACAGAGTCTGCTGCCTAGTGTAGGGGAAACGAGGACCAGAGGACATAGGTTCAAGGTGAAGGGGAAAACATCTGAGCGGAAACGTTTTAAAACAAAGGGTGGGTGTATGGAACGAGCTGCCGGAGGAGGTAGTTGAGGCTGGGACTATCCCAAAGTTTAAGAAATAGCTCGGGTTACACAAAAAGCTGGAGAAACTCAGCGGGTGCAGCAGCATCTAAGGAGCGAAGGCGACAGGCGACGTTTCGGGTCGGAAACTTCGCCTATCTCCTTCGCTCCTTAGATGCTGCTGCACCCGCTGAGTTTCTCCAGCTTTTTGTGTAACCCTCGATTCTCCAGCATCTGCAGTTCCTTCTTTAACACTTTAAGAAATAGCTATAAAGGTACATGGACAGGTCAAGTTAGGAAGGACCAAGCGCTGGCAGGTGGGACGAGTGTAGATGGGGCATGGTGGCCGGTGCAAGAGGGAGAGAGAGAGTGTGTGAAACAGTTCGATTGTGAGACAGTTCGTGAGTGTGAGAGAGTGATAGAAAGTGGAGAGGGAGTGAGAGAGCGAAAGAGGGAGTGAGAAAGTGAATGAGAGAGAAGGAAAGTGAGAGAGCGAGAGAGAGAGTGGGAGTGTGTGAGAGAAGAACATAAACAACATTCCTCAACCTGGGTCCATGGGAGTTCAGGAGTTGTGAACCTTGGCGCTGGTGGTAATTAAATGCCGGCGACACCGCTCTCTGCTCTGTACTATACCCACAGCTGCCCGTGGGGGAGGAATGGGAGGGAGGGGAGGGAGGGAAGGGTGGGACGTGTGGAAGGAGGGCTTTGCTGTGGGGGAGAGGCGGTCAGGAGGGAGAGACGATGGGGAGGGAGCGTTGAACCAGCCATGGGTTTCATAGATTAATAGTAAGATTAAATGAGAACTTACCAGTTTGAAGTTTGATCTTTATTTTATGAGGAGTTCCGATGAGGGATTACTGGAAGACCCCGCCAACACGCATGCGCGGCATTCTTCTAAGCAGTGGTGTGAAATCACAGATACCAAAGTAGACTAATATAGTAACCATATAACCATATAACCATATAACTATATAACAATTCCAGCACGGAAACAGGCCTTCTCGGCCCTTTCAGTCCTTGCCGACCATTTATTTTCCCCTAGTCCCATCTACCTGCACTCAGACCATACCCCTCCATTCCCTTCCCGTCCATATATCTATCCACTTTACCTTTAAATGACCAATCGATCCTGCCTCCACCACTTCTGCTGGAAGATCATTCCACACAGCCACCACTCTCTGAGTAAAGAAGTTCCCCCTCATGTTACCCCTAAACTCCGGGTCCTTAATTCTCATGTCATGCCCTCTTATTTGAGTCTTCCCTACCTTCAATGGGAAAAGCTTATTCACATCAACAATGTCTATCACTTTCATCATTTTAAATACCTCAATCAAGTCCCCCCTTAACCTTCTGCGCTCCAAAGAATAAAGACCCAACTTGTTCAACATTTCTCTGTAACTTAGTTGCTGGAACCCAGGCAACATTCTAATAAACCTCCTCTGTACGCTCTCTATTTTGTTGACATCCTTCCTATAATTAGGCGACCAAAATTGTACACCATACTCCAGAATTGTTCTCACCAATGCCTTGTACAATATTAACATTACTTCCCTGCTCCTATATTCAATGCTCTGATTTATAAAGGCCAGCACACCAAAAGATTTCTTTGCCACCTTATCTGCATGCGATTCCACCTTCAGGGAACTATGCATATAACTATACACTCCTATATTCCTATTTATACTCCTATATCCAATGCTCTGATTTATAAAGGCCAGCACACCAAAAGCTTTCTTTGCCACCCTATCTACATGCGATTCCACCTTCAGGGAACTATGCACAGTTATTCCTAGATCCCTCTGTTCCATAGCATTCCTCAATTCCCTACCATTTATCATGTACGTCCTATTTTGATTTGTCCTGCCAAGATGTAGTACCTCACACTTATCAGAATTAAACTCCATCTGCCATCTTTCAGCCCACTCTTCCAAATGGCCCAAATCCCTCTGCAGACTTTGAAAATCTACCTCATTATCAACAGCACCACCTATCCTAGTATCATCTGCATACTTACCTATCCAACCTTTCACCCCATCATCTAGATCATTGATGTACATGACAAACAACAGTGGACCCAACACAGATTCCTGAGACACCCCACTGGTCACCGGCTTCCAACCTGACAGCCATCCAGTAAGATAAGAGATACTTTTCATACAAGTTGAACTTTATAATAGAGGGTTTTGGGAGCGAAGGGCACGTAATCACTCACCGTAACTCCTCATAAAATAAAGATCAAACTTCAAGCTGGTAAGTTCTCATTTAATCTTACTATTTTACTTCAGAGTCACGAGAGTGACTACATGAAGATTTCAAAGCTCAGTGATTTCATGCCCTTACCATGCTCACACACTGACATGCTAGGAAAGGAGGATGGACGTATTTCAGACATGACACTGTGCTGAAAAACAAAAAAGGTATTTAATCATACCTAAAATAATATGCCCCACATTGGGTAATTTATTTAACAAAACTTAACAAACGTGTCAGGAGCGGCCACGGGTTTATTATAAAAGCATTGAAAAGTATGTTCATTGCTCCAACCCGCTGTGGCAAGGATGTGGTCCATAGGAACTTCCATCGTCCTAGCCGCCGATGTAGATGCAGCCCTGGTGGAGTGAGATTTGAAAACAGTAATATCCACCCCCGCTGCACCAATTACCAACCTTAACCATCTGGATATGGTTTGCGCTGTGACTTTATGGTGAGGGCGTCTATGGCTTATGAGTAAAGCTCTCTCCGTGCCCCTAAGAGTCTTGGTGACTTATATATATTGTAAAATATGTGTCACAATGCAGAGTCGACTATCTGCAGGATAGACCAGAAATTCTAATTTTTGGCCACAGGAACCGGGTCGGTCTTGTTTAAGTAACCCCTGTACTAGAAAGGTTATCTTGCCATTCTCTGGTTCTTCCCCTCCTGGGTCCTTATAGATGGGCTCATGTTGCCCCAGATTGGGTTGTTGACTGCTGGTACATTGAGAGAAATACAGTTCTCTGGAGCGGGGTATTTTTCAGCCGCAGTGTTTTGATGGCTTGCTGCTGCAGCTGGTTTGTAGCCATGTAATTTATACTGGCTGCCAGCGTGGAATGTATCGGGAGCCCTTTTTGTATTGGTACAGCATGTTTGTTTACCATGTCCAACAATTCTTCTGGCACCCCTAACACAGTCGGTTGTTCAGCCATTGCCACTTCTTCAGGGTCAGCCCAGCTCTGACCCCTAATGCTCCCCTGCGAAGAGGGTGAGACATATGGCAGTCCTTGAAAGGATCCTGCCATGCGTCAGCGTGGAGACCCACCGTGACTCTGCCCCTGCATAAGCAGGTCACGCTGGAGCAACTGCTCCACCATGCACTCCATGTGGGAAAGACGCCCGCCGCCGCTATCCGCGAACGGGGTGTCTTCACGTCTGGACCCAGCCGAGTCAACCGTCCTGTCCGACTTCCGGGTGGTTTTGCCGCCGGACCGTGGCGCACCTGCGGTCTGTTGCGGCGAGAGGTCGGGACCGGCTGGTAGCACCTGCAGCTCTGGAGAGACGGCACGCTGCTGGCTGTTTTCCACAGCAGCGGTTTTTTGCCGCTGCTCTCTTCGATTTACGCGACTCCATGGTGCTTCTTCTGTATCTGAAAAACAAAGTACACCCAGTCGCCACGCTCACCAGAATGGTAAGACTTACCTTCAGTAAGTTTTTAAACTTACGCTGGAGGAGCGGCGCTCCTCCCGACTGTCGCTTCCGCAATGCTTTCGACGATATGATGCGCATGCGTGCTGGCGGGGTCTTCACGTAATCACTCACGTGACTCCGAAGTAAAATTAACCTTGTAGATGAAATAGTGGGATAACATAGATTTATAGTGTGAACCGATGATCGGTGCGGACTTGGTGGGCTGAAGGGCCTGTTCCTTTTTTAAAAAGCATTTGTTTCTTTAGAACACAGACTGTTCTGCGGGTAAGTATTGATATTGACAATAATTGCTTCTATTGACACTGGTCAAATGATAGTCTGTTAAACATAAAGTCTTTGTCTGTAGTTACAAAAGAGACTCGTAGCTATTAAATGAAGACCTTTATGTCTTGAAACTCCTGTGGGATTTTTGCGAATGCTATTCTGACACTCTTAAACCCCCTCTTGTTCTTGTAGCCCCATGTTCCATAACAAGTTTCATAGCAAGCAGCTCTCTGTGTGGCATTGGTAAGTAATAATGTAATGAAATGCAGACGCTGGAAATCTGTCAAAGGGCATCACGGTTGCGCAGCGGTTGAGTTGCTGCCTCACAGCGCCAGAGACTCGGGCTCGATCCTGACTGCTGCCTGCAGGGAGTTTGTAGCTTATCCCCGTGACCCGCTTGGGTTTTCTTTCGGATCTTCGGTTTCCTCCCACACTCCAAAGACGGGCATGTTTGTCGGTTAATTAGCTTGCTGCCCTGGCGTGTGTAGTGTGCGCGGATCACTGGTCGGCGCTGACTCGGTGGGCCGAATGCCCTGTTTCCGCACTGTGTCTCTAAACTACACTAAACTAAACCTCATAGGTCATGGTCATCGAATAGTGGAGCACGTGCAAGATTAATCCTGATAATGTGTTTATATAATTACATGTTTTCTGCAGATAATTTTGATTTGTTGTATTTGTGATCAAAGAGATCAAAATGCTGAACCATTACAGTTGCATGTCTCATAATTATGTTTTAAACATCTCTTTTATTTGATTTTTGTTCTCCTAATTTGAGGAAGGACATTCTTGCCATTGAGAGAGTGCAGCGTAGGTTCACCAGGTTCATTTCAGGGATGGCGGGACTGACATATGATGAAAGAATGGTTACTGGGCTTGTATTCACTGGAATTTAGAAGGATGAGAGGGGATCTTATAAAACATATAAAATCATTACAGGATTGTGGAGGCTAGATGCAGGAAAACTGTTCCCGATGTTGGGGGTGAGTCCAGAACCAGCGGTCACGGTTTAAGAATAAGGGGTAGGCCATATGGGACTCAGATGAAGAAAATCGTTTTCACCCAGAGAGTTGTGAATCTGGGAATTCTCTGCCACAGAAGGCAGTGGAGGCCAATTCACTGGATGTTTTCAAGGGATAGGTTTAGCTCTTTGGGTTAAAGGTATTAAGGGATATGGGGAGAAAACAGGAACGGGGTGCTGATTTTGGATGATCAGCCGTGATCATATTGAATGGGAGTGGTGGCTCGAAGAGCCAAATAGCCTACTCCTGCACCTATTTTCTATATTTCCGCGCTGTATCTCTAAACTAAACTCAAGCCTTCCTATTTCATTCCCGTCTGAATATCTAGTAAAAGTAATGCTTGTGTCCTTTCCAAAGCTTCCTTTTAAAAAAAAATCAAAATATACTTTATTTAGAGAAATAAATATATCCAATTCATAATCCTTACAAGCCTCCATCCAACATTCTCGGAGGCTATACATACATTCAATAATGTTTAGACAAATTACACAAATTTATCCCCCACCCTTGGCCCACTGGCGTGGAATCCCTTCCCTTATTTTTGAGGGGCGTCTCCACCACACCCTGCCCCCCATGTCCAGCAGCGGGAGGACCCTAGACTGTGGTCCTCCCCCACCGAGCCTTTTTTTTAAATTATCAAATAATGTAATCACTTATTAAAAATAATATTTACAATACAATAAAACAAACCAGAACCAACCACCATAATACAAGACTGACAAATATACTAAATAAACTACTATACATCTATGTTACAATCCTTGTCAAGGATGCATTCACCCCCCCCCGCGGTGTCCAGTGGTCCCGGAAATCCCCCAGGGTGCCCGTGGACAGCGCATAGTCCCTCTCTAACACCACCGGAGCAAACCCCGGAAAAGGGGCAGGCAACTGGCTAGGGCAAAGCCCTCTTCTGCCTGGTGCCTTGACTCGCGGATGGCCAGCTTGGTCAGGCCCAGGAGCAACCCAACCAGGACATCGTTGGCCCTACCCTCTCCCTTACGCACAGGCTGTCCAAAGATGATGATGGTGGGTGAGAAATGCAGCCAGAAGGCAAGGAGCAGCCCCTTTAGATTTTGGAACATTCTGCAGCCTCACACACTCCATATACGCGTGGCTCACTGATTCTTCCAGCCCACAAAAGTGGCAGGCAGCTCGTAAGACTGTAAACTCTGAGGGAAACAGGATGCAGGGGACTCCTCGGTGCAATACCCTCCACCCCAGCTCCACGATGTAGAGGGGGAGAATCCCTGCGCATTGGGACCCCCCCCCCCCCCCGGGCCAATCGGCGACATTCCCCGACGGACACCTCGCTCCGCTGGGAGGTCAACAAAGCTCGGGCAGACCAAAGATTGTCTTTCACCATCTTTCATCGAGTTGATGACGTTCCAGCAGAACTCGATGTCAGTCTCTGAATGCCTCTGAATGGGAACAGTCCGTAAATCACAGAGTCCTCTGTGAAGGTGCTGTTCGGAATAAACCGTGACAGGGACCCTTGCATACCTCTCCAGACTCTATTTGTAAATCCATACTCTGCAAAGAGGTAGGCAACCGTCTCCTCTCCATAGCAGCCATCCTGAGGGCAGCGTGCGCTGGTAGTGAGGTTCCGACGGTGCAGGAAGGACCTGACTGGGAGGTTTCCCCTCACCGCCAGCCAAGTCAGGTCGTGATGCTTGTTGGCGAGTTGTGGCGATGAAGCATTTCGCCAGACAAGCTTGGCAGTTTGTTCTGGGAACCACGCCACAGGATCCATGGAGTCATTTCCCTGCAGTGCCTGCAGGACTTTCCGTGCTGACCACTGCCCGATGGACTTGTGGTCAAAGGTGTTGGTCCGGAAGATCCTTTCCATGAACGATAGATGTCCAGCTGACTAGCACATTGCATGGCATCTGCGCCAGGCCCATCCTTCGCAACACGGGGAACAGGTAGAACCTCTACAGGTAGTGACACTTGGTGCCCACGTGCCTTGGCTCTATGCTCCGCCTGATGCAACCACACACGAAGGTGGCCATCATGGTGAGGGCGACGTTGTGCACACCTTTACTCCAATTGTCTGCCGAATTGTGCATTGTGGCCCTTCGCACCCAGTCCATCCTCGACCCCCAGATGAACTGGAATTTGGTCCGGGTGATCCCTGTGGCATAGGAGGAAGGGACAGGCCACACTTGCTCCACGCACAGAAACCCCCAGAGCACCTCACACCTGATGACCAATTTCTTTCCCGTCAGAGAGAGGGAGCGCAGCATCCACATTCCCAGTTTCTTCCCCACCTTGCCTATTCGCTCCTGCCAATTCTTGTCACATGCCTTAGCCCCTCCGAACCAGATCCCCAGCACTCTCAAGATGTTAGGCTTGATGGTGAAGGGGACGGAAGATCGGTCGGGCCAGTTGCCAAAGAGCAAGGCCTCGCTCTCCTGTGGTTCACCCTGGCTCCCGTGGCCGACTCAAATTGGTCACAGACGCTGATCAGTCTGCGGACCGACCCTGGATGCGAGCAGAAGATGGCGACATCGTCCATGTACAGGGAGGTTTTGACCTGAGTGCCCCCACTGCCTGGCAATGTCACTCCTCTTATGCTCGCGTCCTTCCGGATGGAGCCGGCAAAAGGTTCAATACAGCAGACGAACAAGACAGGGGAGATAGGGCAACCCTGCCTGACTCCAGACCTGACGGGGAAGCTGTCTTATTCCCACCCATTGATTTAGAATGCACTACAGATATCAATGTAGAACAGTGGGATCCAATTCCTGATTCCCTCCCCAAAGCCCATTTTGGAGAGCACGTCGCTCATGTCCGTGTGCGATATCCTGTCGAAGGCCTTCTCCTGGTCCAAGCTGACTCGGCAGGCATCCACCTGTCTGTCCTGCACGTAGGCAATGGTATCTCTCAGCAGTGTCAGGCTGTCAGCGATTTTTCTGCCAGGTACAGCACAGGTTTGGTCCGGGTGGATCACTCGACCCAGAGCAGATTTGACCTGATTGGCAATGGCCTTAGACAGGATCTTGTAATCAACATTCAACAATGTGATGGGTCTCCAATTCCTTATATCATTCATGCGTGTATATTAGGGTGATGCTACCCTTCCTCATAGAGTCTGACATGGTGCCGACTACAAGCATTACATTGTACACTTCCAGCAGGTCCTGGCCCACCCAGTCCCACAGAGCCGAATACAACTCGGCCGGTAAGCCATCCCTTCCGGGAGTTTTACACAAGTCAAAGGAACGGATGGAGCCAGTCAGCTCCTCTATGGTCAGTGGTTGGTCCAGACTCTCCCGCTTGCTGTCTTCCAAGATCTCCGTGATAGAGGACAGGAAGTTCAGGGAGCTGGTGCTGTCTGTGCCCTTTCAGCCGTACAAATCCATTTAAAAAGATGTGCAGATCCTCAGCATGTCCGTCTGCAAGGATGTTACCGAGCCGTCCTCCTCCCTTAGGCTGTTGATCAGACAGCTCCCCCTGTGAACCTTATTGAAGAAGACGCACGAGCACGTCTCATCCTGCCCCACTTGGCGGATCCTGGATCGGAAGATGATCTTGGATGATTCGGCGGTAAAGAGCCGAGTTTGCCGGCCCGTTAACTCTCAAAGTTCCTCCCTCACATCCACTCATCTCGACTGCAGAAGGAGCAGTTGATACAAATCTGTCTGGAGTTGACGTAATTCCCTCTGACTCTGTCTTGCTCTCTGAACCCCTTGAAATATGAATAACCTCATGATGTTCTCCTTAGTTGCTTCCCACCAGTGTGTCGGGGAGTCAAAGAGGGGCTTCGCCGTTCTCCAACATGCGTAGTTCCTCTTTACCTCCTCAATGTTCTCTGGGGTCAACTTCCACGTCTCTCTGCCTGCCTTCCGGCCTTCCTGTAGGTGACAGGAAGCCTGAAGGAGGCAGTGGTCAGAGTAGACCGTGAGGTCCCGGCGTGAGGTCGGTGTGTCTGACCGTGACGGGCTTCGACGCGAAGAGGTAGTCTATCCGGGACCGGGTTGAACCGCCCGATCTCGACCAGGCGAACCGCGACTGGGACCCGCCTGCAGGGTTGCTGAATGCGTCGTGCAGCTTTGTGTCTTTGACCGTCTCCATCAGGACCTTGGAGGTGCTGTCCAGCCCGTGGTTGGCACTGCCGGATCGTCCAGCCGCATCGATGATGCAGTTGAAGTCTCCGGCCAGAGCGAGCGGCCGGGACGTGGCCAGCAGCGCTGGGAGGTGCTGGAGAGCGGCCAGCCATTCGCTCCGCACGTACACATTAATCAGCCGGAGCGGAGAGCCCCGGTACAGTACATCCATCGCCAGGTGACGTCCCCCTCCCCCCCCCCACTCAACCACCTCCCTGACCTCAGTGATGGCGAAGCTCCCTCCAGCAGCAAGATCCCAAGACCGGAAGCGTGACAGTCATTGCCCCCCGACCACATCGACAGTCCGTGGGGCTACCATCGCGATCACCTCCGATAGCAGCGGAGGTTTGGCAGCCCGCACTCCCGCAGAAAAGTCACATCTGCTTGTCCTTGGCCAGGTACTGCAAGGCGTTTACACATCGTGCAGTGTTCGTCACACTGCGCACGTTTAGCGATGCCAGTTTTAGCTCAATTGTCCTTAAAAAGTCACTGACGATCATCTTGTCCTCTCATGCCCACCGCTTTGGTGAATTGCAGCACCGTTTTGGGGATCAGGTACTGGGTGACGGCATCCTCAAGGAGGGGAGTCTCCTCTGGCATAGCTGGAGTTGTTGTCGGAGGAACCCCCTTGTTCCACCCTCATCTGGGCGCACCACCCCACCCCCTCCGTCTCCTGCAGCCGGGGTACGGTGGTACGGTTCATTGTTCCCGGTCTCCCGGAACTGGGGCCCATTGGCCGCTGCATTGTTCCCGGTCTCCCGGAACTGAGGCCCATTGGCCGCTGCGGTGCACCCGGTCTCCCGGAGCTGGGGCCCATTGGCCGCTGCACTGCTCCCTGTCTCCCGGAACTGGGACCCATTGGCCACTGCGCTGCTCCCGGTCTCCCGGAGCTGGGACAGGCGTGTCCTTCCCCTTTCCGATCTCCTCACCCGTTTTCTTCCTCTGCCTCCGTCGTCGGGTCCTCGATGTCACCTCATCCTCCGACGAGGAGAGGTTACTGGTGTCGGTCTGGGAGAGGACTCCTTTCTTGGACTTTCCCGTTCCCTCCGGCCTTGGCTCTTTGGACAGAGCCCTTTGGTGTTTCCTACATTTCACCACCTGCCATGCCTCCTCCTGTTCCCCCTCTTCCATCGACTCTTCATCCTGGACAGGGGGCTGGCGGGTCTCTGACTGGTGGTTGGGGGCTGGATGTGGTCGGGATGACCTCATCCCTGTTCTCTCTTGCTGCTGGGGTCTTGGCAGTGGTGGGAGATGTCTCGCCCACACTGGGGGTGCTGGCATCAGCCCCTCTTATTGCCTGTGTGTAGGTGCAGGCTCTTTTAGAGCAGGCTCTGTCGAGGTGGCCTGACTCCCCGCACACGTTGCAGTTCTTGCTCACTTGGCAGTCCTTTATCTCGTGGCCTCCCAGCTCCTTCAGCAGTGACAGCGGAGTTTGGTTCCCCTTCTCCCAGAGGTCTTCCATCAGCTTCTGCTATCCCGTTGTATACGTGAAAGTGACATCAATGTATCCGTTACCGGGAAGTCCTGGAGACAGTAAATGCCCTCGGCCTCAAATTTGCAGGGCTCCGGCAAGACCTTCCTGACGAACAGGTCCCGTGAGAAGGGAGTCCCCTCGCTGAGGTCCTTCATGCTCACTCGAAGGGTATTGCGGATTCCCTGTTCAAATACAATAAGCAATAAACAATAGGTGCAGGAGTAGGCCCTTCGAGCCTTCACCGCCATTTAATGTAATCATCTACAATTTTGTTAGTCATAGGGTGGTGAAACTGGAATTATTTGCCGCAGAGGGCAAGTCAGTGGATATTTATCAGGCAGGGATAGACAAATTATTGATTAGAACGGATGTCAAGGGTTATGGGGAGACGCAAGAAAATGGGATTGTGAGGCCGAGATGAGCCATGAATGAATGGAGGAATAGGCTCGATGGGCCGAATGGCCTAATTCTACTCATATAACATGTGAACTTTCAACTCCATCTACACTTCCCGCTGCCTCGGGAAATTACCTACATAATCTAGGACCGCTCACACCACAGCCATTCCCTCTTCTCCCCTCTCCCATTGGGAGGCGTGGTGGCGCAGTGGTAGAGCTGCTGCCTGACAGCGAATGCAGCGCCGAAAACCCAGGTTCCCGTTGGGTGGCTCCTGCTGTGGGTCGGTGGCACTCCGGCTGTAGGTCGGGACGGTGGGGCCCACGGACACAGCCAGTACTCCGGCTGTGAGTCGGGACGGTGGGGCCCGCGGGCGCACTCTACCTTCCCGGCCGTATGCCGAAGGGTGCAAGGAGACCAATGCAAACGCCGCAGGATGGACGAGACACAGTCGCATCTCATCGCCCAGCAGGGGATTGTGTCCCGAGAAATACGGCACCCAGCAACGGCTGGGAGACGTCGGCAACAATACAAACCAAATAAAACACAACAAAGAAATAAGAATAAACTAATAGCTTTAGCCCGGCGAGGTCAATACAGTGTCAAAAGTGAATAGAGAAAATAAAAACTGCAGTGAGCAAACAAGTCCAAAGTGGTGGGAAACTAAAAGTTCAAATTGTCCAATGTCTGATGAGAAGCTGTGCTGGAAGCTGGAACACTGGATGTTGCAGTGATATCATCCGACCTCAAGTGGCGATGTTGATGGTGGTCAGACTGCGGATACGTCATCTGGATCTGTGGAAGTGTCCGCCTCAGAAGGCGGTGGAGGCCAATTATCTGGTTGCCTTCAAGAGAGAGTTAGCTAGAGTTCTTAAATATAGTGGAATCAGGGGACACGGAGAGAAGGCAGCAACGGGGTATTTCCCTCTGACCCCATTGTCCTGCCTTTTCCCCATAATGTGTAATGTTAGAAAAATTTGAGATTTTAAAAATCAAGCCTGTAATTTATCCCATCAGATAAAGCTTAAAAATAACTTTAATTTGATACCTGATTCACTTTCATATCTTCAGTATTTTAAAACAAAATAGATCATTTGGCATCTAGTTCCCTGTTGCTTTTCCATTAACTGAACACAAAAGCTGTGATCGAGGACAGTCAATTGACATAAAAGCACATAACCTTCTTAAAAATTAAGAGAACTGAATGAAAATTTCAGTTATTAAAGATGGAAGCGTTCTGAAACAAAAATGATACATCTCACTTGGATGGCTTGAAATTAAAGTATATAATCAGTTAATTACATAATTATACTCAGCGGGTGCAGCAGCATGTATGGAGCAAAGGAAATAGGCAACGTTTCGGGCCGAAACCCTTCTTCTGACTGGGAGGGTTGCCTATTTCCTTCGCTCTATAGATACTGCTGCACCCGCTAAGTTTCTCCAGCACGTTTGGCTATCTCCGATTTTCCAGCATCTGCAGCTCCTTCTTAAACTAATCACCTAAATCAGTGGCTGTCTTTTGTTTCATCCTGCACTTGCGATCCATGATCCTGAAGTCGTTGACGGCGTTAGAAGTCATATTTAACTTAAATCCAGCGATGCAATCGACCAGCAACTTAAAACAAAAAAGGGGGTGGGATCGCAAATCGATTTTTCTTCATCAGTCTGAAGTCCGAACAAATTCCTCTCCGACAACCAATACAACCTGCATTTTAACCCCCCCCCCCCCACCCCAACAGCCTTTGGAATCGCACGCACATGCAGTGGACAGATCCTGAGAACTGTGGCGCACCTAAGACGGTGTGCCCACATTGATTTAATTTATGTGATGGTGTATTGGCAATTTATAAGGTGCAGCAGTGAGGGGGAACCTCTGTGTCACTCCAGTTGCTGCGGGGACTGGAAACAGAAAGGCACTCCCCCCCTCCCCATCTCGGCAGAAGCAATCTGGGGATGAATTAAGATGCACTGTGTCCTCATTTGCCTTCTCGCACCTGCTTTTATACAGGTTATCTATCTGCTATACGGTGCCCAACCATGGGACCCGTAACTGATCGTGGGGGCTCGTCCGGGGTCGGCGCCACTTCGTGGTTGGAGCAGGAGCTGATCAACTAATGACACCTGAGACCGAGACAGGGCTGATTCGACTGAGTGCCGAGAACGGTGAGTCGGAGGAGAGACTGCACCATTGCTGAACTGTGATACATCGTGAAAGACGGTGAAAAGCTGCTGCCATGTCAGAGAGTGGAAGGAAGAGCCTAGCGTGGGACATTCGGAAGTCACTGCGCACCTTGTCAGCTGCAGAGCTCTTTCACATCGCCAAAGAGATGGGTTCAACGTCAGATTGGGACCTGTCTGAACTCCATGAAGGAGACCATGAAGGCTGCTTCGACAAAATCAGTTCATTAATGTACAGTAAGCATTTGTTAGAGTCAGAAGACAGTGGAATGTCTGAATTGTTGGGTTTGAAAGCTGCTATTGATGATATTGTAAAGACCCGAAATGTATTATGTTTGCCAGAGCTAGAAATACAACCGATAGGTGCTCATGGAGATACTACTAACAAAATGTTCCAAGTCAGTTCTACTTTGCCAAACAGTGATGCTTTCACAACTGACCCAGTACTACCTCCTGCTGTATCTGACTCCACAAACGCAGAGTTACTGGCAATGCTCACTAGCTATGAGGAGCTTGGCAAAAGGCTGAAACAAAGCATTATGGTACCGACAATTCAGTCACCAGAAGACTCTCCACCATTAGCAGTACAGGCTAATAAGTCTCGAAGTGACTCATCAAACCACAACCCGACAGTTGTCCGACCCATTAGAGAGGGGATGATTTTCATAAGAGATCTCACCTATCTCCAGAGAAGGGAGTTTCAGGTACAAGGGGGCCAGGTTGGTGATCATTCGTCAGACATCAGTTATAGCAATGTCTGTAAGCAAATAGAGGAAGGGATTAAAGAAGGCTTCCATGATGCAGAGATAGTTCGTGGTGTGCTCCGGATAATAAAACCTGGAATTTTTAAACAGATGCTAATGAACAAGGATGACTTGACTGAGATGGAACTCAAGGGATTTCTCCAGTCTCACCTAAGAGAAAAAAGCAGTGCACAGTTATTCCAAGAGTTAATATATGCCAAGCAAGAGGAGAAAGAGACACCACAACAATTCCTCTATCGTGTCATAGGTTTGAAGCAACGTGTCCTATTCACATCAAAACTGTCAGACGCAGGTATAAAATACAGTGTAGCTACTGTTCAAGATGGCTTCCTACATACAGTTTACCAGGGATTAGGCTAGAAACACAGTGAGCTACGCAGATAAATAAAACCTCTCTTGTCCAGTGGTGAAGTAAGTGATGAGACAATATTGCGCCAGGTAATGAGAATCACCAGTGAAGAAAGTGAGAGACAAAAGAGGATAGGTCCTTTTCTCGGCAGGCTGCAGTTCATGCACATGGTGCACAGTTTGAGCCGAATACAGCAAATGAACAGGGTAGCAAGCAAGAGAGCATGGCGCCAAAAGTAAAGACAGACCTAATTAAAGAGCTTACAGCCAAAGTAGATGAGCTCACAAGTATGATTGAGGCCATGAAACGACAAATTAAGCCACAACCAACAGATGTGAGGAACCAATATTCTCAAAATAAAATGAGACCCAGGAGAGATAAATCATACGGTTATCCAAAATGTGTTGAACAAAACCACCTAGACTTTATCCATTGTTTCTCATGTGGGAAGGAAGGCCACAGAGCTGTTGGCTGCTTAAAGAAACAGAAGAGTCAGGGAAACTTGAACCGATCGCTGCAGGGGGGCGCCCAGAGATCGGATCTGAGAAACGTCCCCAAATTCAAACTGATTGTGATGACAACAATACAGATCTTCCTTTGTCCACTACTTCAGAAGTAGCGAGCACACAGTACAATGACAAACAAAGCAAATCATCTTCTCAGTTCTCTTTTGAGCCACAATTTAACAAACGTAAAGCGTTCGCCAACATGATCGGAACGAAGGTTCTGATACAATGTAATCTAAGTGGTTTGGCGGTAACTGCATTGCTTGACACAGGCGCACAAGTTAGTATTATCAGCCGTGCCTGGAAAGATCTACACCTGCCTGATCTAAACATTCGACCAATGTCTGAGATCATTGAGGAACTGGATGAGCTAAAGGTTTATGAAGTCAATGGAGAGCTCATGCCTTTTGATGGATGGGTTCCTATAATGACCAACCGACCTGGGAATGAGGACCCAAGTCTTGCCATCAGTGTCCCATTCTTAGTCAGCAGCTTGACCATGGAGAGACCGTTGACTGGTTTTAATGTTCTTGAGCAGCTTGTTGAGGGACAGCCAGAAAGGTTAGTACCTACTCTGATACAGTTGTTTCAGAATGCCAATGGTGTTTCAAATGAGAAATTAGAAGCAGTGGTGAGTTTTATTCAGACAGTGGAGCCAAGCATGCCACAAGGACGCCTAAGAACTGGTGCAAAGGATGTGGTCGTTCCAGCAGGACAAGTCAGCTGGGTGAGATGCCGGGTTCCCCCAAAGATGAACTCCTATGGCCGTCTGGTATTGTTCGAATCAGACGAAGGCAGTCAGCCTTTCGATCAGCAAGATCTAGGAACAGGTTTGGTTGAAATTCAGAATCCTTTAAAACCATATGTCACCATTGCTGTTGGCAACAACACCAGTCATGACAGTATCGTGCCACGTAAGTCAGCCCTGGGCACCTTACAGCATATTGAAAGGGTTGTGGAAGCTAACCCTCCAGGAAATGTGGCATCCATGACAACAGTCAACGAGGTCACCTCTCAACTTCCTCAACCAACTCCATCACTGTGGCATCCGCTCGTGAACCTTGATCACCTGGAGGAAAATCAGCAAGAGGTTGTCAGGAAAATGTTATTTGAGGAGTCTAAAGCCTTTGCCAGAGATGAAAATGATGGATGCAACCCAAGCCTGCAAATTGTGATATATCTGAAAGATAACATTTCTGTGCAGAGAGCGTACACATCCATCCCAAAACCGCTGTTGAGAGAGGTAAAGCAACATGTTCAAGACCTCCTTGTCAAGGGATGGATGGTGAAATCTAGGTCCTCCTATGCCGCTCCAGTTGTGTGTGTGCGGAAGAAAGACGGTACACTGCGCCTCTGCATGGATCATCGTCTATTGAATCAGAAAACGGTGCCGGATAGACACCCACTGCCTCGAAAACGAGACTTGCTGGACACCTTGGGTGGTTACTCGTGGTTTAGCATCCTTGACCAGGGTAAGGCCTACCACCAGGGTTTCTTGGCTGAGAGTTCACGTCATCTCACTGCTTTCATCACACCCTGGGGGTTTTATGAGTGGGTAAGGATCCCGTTTGGCCTATCAAATGCGCCAGCAGCATTCCAGAGAAGTATGGAGGAGATGTTGAGTTCCCTGAGGGATGAGTGTTGTATACCCTACCTCGATTACATCCTCTGCTACTCGCGGTCATTTGAAGATCATGTGGAAGTGGGCCGCAAGGTTCTCCAAGCTTTGCAACATCAAGGGGTAAAGCTCCGATCTGAAAAGTGTGAGTTGTTCAAGCAAGAAGTTCTCTATGTTGGCCGCCTTGTCTCTGCTAACGGTATTCGAGTTGATCCCAATGACCTGAATGCTGTGCTGGCTTTGAAAGACAAAACACCACAGAGGGTAGGTGATTTGAGAAGGGTTCTCGGCTTTCTCAGTTACTACAGGACATACGTTCAAAACTTCTCAAAGATAGCAAAGCCATTGTATGAGATGCTCCAAGGGAAATCCTCAATTCAAGTCCAGTCTCGACAAGGTAAGGCCAAGGGACCCCAACTGTCATCCAGGGCACCCATGCAGTGCACTGCTGAACATCAAAGTGTACTCGAGAGACTGATTGACATGTTGACATATCCACCGGTTTTGGCATACCCAAACTTCGACAGGCCTTTCGTCTTGCATACCGATGCATCAGAGCAAAGTCTAGGAGCTGTTCTCTACCAGCAACAGGAGGGAAAGCTGCGAGTCATTGTGTATGGGTCACGGACTTTGACAGCTGCAGAGAAGAACTACCATATGCATAGTGGCAAGTTGGAGTTCCTTGTACTTAAGTGGGCAGTGTGCGAGAAATTTAGGGACTACCTCTATTATGCTGCACTTTACCATCTTCACTGACAACAACTCACTTACTTACATCATGAGCACTGCCAAACACAATGCGGTTGGTCACCGGTGGGTGGGAGAACTGCCAGACTTCCATTTTGACATCAGGTACAGGCCAGGAAGAGTCAACACGGACGCAGATACTCTGTCCCGAGTCCCTCTTGATATTGACCAGTACATGTCAACGTGCACGGAGGAGTTGTCACAGGATGTAGTGAATGCAGCTTGGGAAGGAAGTCAAGCAGCCCAGAGGAAAGATGTGGCATGGATAGCCGCTCTCGCTGTCTCCTCTCAAGATGTTGTCCTACAGCCCCGCGCCCCTCTACACAGCATTAGTCATGACGACTTGGTCCAAGCTCAAAGAGAGGATCCCGAGATGGGAGAGATCTTAAAGCTCAAAGAGATGAACAGCAAATTGACAGACGACATCAGAAGGACTGTGAAAGGAACAGCATGCAAGCTTATGCATGAGTGGAGCAGGTTGCACATCGAGGATGGGTTGCTGTACCGAGTAAAAACAAGAAGGAAACAATTAGTACTACCTCTGAAATACCAACCCGTGGTATTAAAGCACCTCCACGACAACATGGGACATGTGGGCATGGAGAGAGTTCTTCACCTCGCCAGGGAGAGGTTTTACTGGCCCTACATGAAAAGGTGTGTCGAGGACTATGTACCAAAGAAGGGCAGTTGCATCAAACAGAAGAAGCCTACAGCCCATGTGCGTGCACCAATGAGCGGTCTGAAGTCTAACTCACCCCTGGAAATGGTTCATATCGACTTCTTACACCTGGAAAAGAGCAAAGGGAGTTATGAGTATATCCTAGTAGTAATTGACCATTTTACAAGGTTTGCTCAGGCCTACCCTACAAAAAACAAGTCTGGCCGGACGGCAGCAGAACGGATTTACAATGATTTTGTACCACGTTCCGGATTCCCAAACAAGCTCCATCATGACCAAGGTAGTGAATTCGAGAATGAACTGTTTCGAACCCTTGGTCAGCTCTCTGGAGTAGGACATTCCCGAACATCTCCATATCACCCGCAGAGTAATCCAGCAGAGCAATTCAATCGAACCTTGCTGCAGATGCTGCGAACTCTGACAGACATAGACAAGGAGATATGGAAAGAACATCTCCCACAGGTTGTACATGCGTATAACTGCACCCGCCATGAGTCCAATGGCTATTCCCCTCACTATCTTCTCCATGGTCGACATCCTCGCCTTCCTGTAGATCTCTTGTTTGGGTTGGCTGAATAAATAGATCCAGTGACGCACAAAGGTTATGCTGAGAAGTGGCAAAAAAGGATGGCGGAAGCATACCACATTGCTAACAACAACAGTGTGTCTTCAAGTGCAAAAGGAAAGTCCTACTATGATCAGAAGGTGAGAGGAGTGGTCCTGAAGCCTGGGGATAGAGTGTTGGTTAGAAATCTGGGAGAGCGAGGCGGGCCTGGGAAACTACGCTCCTACTGTGAAAAGAGGATATATGTAGTGAAGGAACAAGTCTCAGACAACCCAGTGTATGTTATTCATCCAGAAAACGATGGCAAGAGGAGACTGAGGACGCTGCATAGAAACCTGCTTTTACTGGTCAATGATTTACCAGTGGGATTCCCATCGCAGCAGATCAAACCAACTTTAAAGTCACAGACGCAAAGGAAACCTCAGCTGAGAAGGACTGACATAAGAGACAGAACCGAGAATGCAGAGACATCTGACTCGGATGATGAGTCAGGAGGAGGTTATTGGTTGAGGATACCCCTAAGTTGGGCTGAGCCAAGGACAGCAGCCACGCGGAAGAGAATGCCGGCTCAGACTCCTAGTAAACCTGCCAGAATCCAACATGTGCAAGCACAAAGAACACCCACTCGAGTGACCCGACACAGGGATGAAGATTCATTCATATCAATCGGAAAACATGTAAGAAGTCAAGAACGGATGGTGGTCCAAACATCACCTGAAATGGACTTGAGGCCACCAGAAGCTGAAATACAGCCTCAGAATAAATGGAAAAGACATTCAACAGATGAAGGCGAACTACAACAGGAGGATGATCAGGACATTCCCCATGACACTAACAAGATGAGAAGATTGTTGCAGATCTCGAGGAGCACTCTCTCTCACACTCTGAAACTGGATCCCCTGTTACACTGAGACGGTCCACAAGGGAGAGGCGGCCAGTCCAAAGGCTCACCTACTCATCTCTTGGTCATCCGACCTATCACCCATTTCCTGCTGTGAACATTATTGGCACGTACCTCATGCCCTCTGCTCACCCACTGTACAGGCCAACATTCCAGTGTGCACCCATGGTCCAATATTCATACTTGCCATGTACAGTACAAGGTTATTCAGAATGAACAGTGGTGATGTAATCAAACTAGAGTCATATATTTTTTATAGTTGAAGATTTTGAATATTGTAAATATTTTTGAGTCTGTGAAAGATTGTTGATATATTTTCAATGGACACTTGTGATTTGAAATAAGTGTCAGGAGCCACTTTTGTTGTTGGGGAGCGTGTGGCGCACCAAAGACGGTGTGCCCACATTGATTTAATTTATGTGATGGTGTATTGGGAGTTTATAAGGTGCAGCAGTGAGGGGGAACCTCTGTGTCACTCCAGTTGCTGCGGGGACTGGAAACAGCAAGGCATTCCCCCCCCCCCCATCTCGGCAGAAGCAATCTGGGGATGAATTAAGATGCAATGTGTCTTCATTTGCCTTCTCACACCTGCTTTTATACAGGTTATCTATCTGCTTTACGGTGCCCAACCATGTTCAAACCCCAAAAGTGCATATTTGTGTGGTCCTGACAGTCTACCGCCAGCACGCATGCGCGTCATTCTTCAAAGCAGCGGTGTGGAATCACAGAACCAACAACAAGGAAATGACTTGTTATGGTAAGATTGAAGAGACTCTATATACCAGTTGACCTTATGATAGAGGGTTGGGAGCGGAGGGCACGAAATCCCTCATCGCAACTCCTCACAAAATAAAGCTTAAACTTCAAACTGGTAAGTTCTCGTTTAATCTTACTATGTCATTTCGGAGTCACATGAGTGACTTCGAGAAGATTTCAAAGCTTAGTGATTTCATGCCCTGGATCACGTCCATGCTCTCACACACGCCACAATATGGATGGATAGGAGTATAAATCATGTTTCAGACTGAATGTAGTGAAAAAGAATAATGTTTATTAATCATAAACAAAGAAAAAAAACCCTCACTGGGGAATAACTGTATGTTGCTGACCAGCACTCGGCACGACCTCCGCGAACATAACAAGAGCGGTAACAGTTTTATTGTAAAACCGCTGAAAAGTGGCTTCACTAGCCCAGCCCGCTGTGGCAAGAATATGGTCCATGGGCACCTCCATGACCTTTGCCGCCGACGTGGATGCAGCCCTGGTAGAATGGGATTTGAAGACATTAATGTCAATACCTGCTGCATCCAACACAACCCTGAGCCACCTGGAGATCGTCTGTACCGACACCCTGTGATGTGGTTTCTTATAGCTTTTCAGCAGATACCTCTCCATTCCCCTTAGGGTCCGCGTCACTTTTATATAATGACGGATATGGGTGGCTAAACAGAGCCTCACATCAGCGGGGTAAGCCGGAAAAAACAGCTGCAGCCCAGTAAATCCGGGTCTGTGCTGCTTCAGTAACTCGTCAATGTAAAAAGTTACTTTCTCCGGGGTAGATCCCATTCTGTCAATATTGATTTTTTGTAATGTCTGTACCCGTTGTGCTGATGTTAACGCCAATAGCATCACCAATTTCAAGGTGAGTTTGTCCAATGGAAGTCCAACCATGGGTGACCATGTCCTGAGTAGGGTCAACACTACCCCAATGTCCCAGGTAACGTCGTACCGTGGTCGGGGAGAGCTTGAATTAAATATACCCCTCATCAATTTGGACACTAGTTTGTGTGATCCTACTTCAATGGTGAGGTAGGAGGATAGTGCGCTTCTGGCACTGTTGATGGCACTGTAGCTGAGGTGTTCATCGTGATGCAACCCCGCAATAAATTGCAGCACATGTGGTATGGTTACGGAGTCATATGATATGTTCATCCGCGTGCAATAGGCCTCCCATTTTCTTATTTGGGTTAGATATTGCCATCTTGTTGATTCCATGCTCCGATGGTATCCATGGTCCTTGGTGTAAGACCATATTGCAGCAAGGGTCTGCTCAAAACCTGCAGACCAGTAAGTTCAAATGACTGTGACACGGATGGTATTCCCCTGTAGCGGGGTTAGTCATCAATTAAGGGCATTTGACCAAAATAGCCCATGGTTCTCTGAGCATCCCAAGGACCACCGAATGCCATGGTTGTGTAGGCCAATCGGGTATGATTGAAATACCTTTTGCAGATTCTAATTTGATTTTCCGCAATACCCGACTGATGAGGCAAAATGGAGGAAATGCATAGAAAAACACTTTCCCCCAGTGCAGCGAGAAAACGTCGATCGCTATTGCCCCAGGATCTGGTTCCCATGATACATATGTTGGTACCTGATGGTTTAACTGTGACGCAAAAACGTCAATATCCGGTTTACCAAATTTGGCTGTGATTTTAGTAAATATTTGGGGATTCAACAACCATTCGGTGCTATCATTGAATATTCGTGACCTGGTGTCCGCCACTGTGTTGAGCTTACCTGTAAGATAGGTAGCTGATATCCAAATATTACGTTGTATGCACCAGAGCCAAATTGTTTTAGCCAATTCATTGCACGAAATTGACCTGACACCGTCCATATGATTTAAATATGCCACCACAGTGGTATTGTCTATTTGGAGACGGACATGAGTATCAGTAAGGTTTGAAAAATAAGCTCTTAGTCCCTAAAATGCTCCAAGCATCTCCAAATAATTTATCCCTAGTGACAACAAAAGGGTAGATTCTTGTGAGTCCCAACTGCCACCACAACTAGAGTTGTTGTCAGTAGCTCCCCAGCCATGGGAGCTTGCGTCAGTTTGTAAATACACCGACGGGCGAGGCACAATGATGGGCTTGAATGAGTTACGAATATTATGAATCCACCATTGTAACTCAATTTTTGCCTTCATTGGCAGCTGCATAGGTCTATCAAAATGTCCAGCATTCAATTTTAATGCTGACATCTTGGATCTTTGCAAATGTTCATAATATAAAGGTCCAAATTGGGTAGCTGCAAAAGTGGCTACCAATTTCCCAATTACCTTAGCAGCGTGTCTATTGTTGGTGTACTGGCGCAGACCAGTTTATTACATGCCTCGATGATGTCCATAGCTTTGTTAATTGGTATGGAAGTAATCATTGGATTGGTATCAATTGTGAATCCCAAATAGTCCATAACCTGTGATGGATAGAACTTTGATTTCTCTGGATGGATTATAAACCCCATTTTGTGGAATAATGAAGCAGTGGCTGTGACTGCCAATTTCGTTGCTTCCAGGGTATCTCCTATGATTAGGATATCATCCTAATATGCCATAACTATATTGTTTTGTCTTCTCAGCGTTGCTAACACCGGCTTCAGTAATTTGGTAAACAATCTGGGAGCTGTGGTAAGCCCATTAGGCAAAGCTCTGTATTGCCAAATTTGATCCATCCAGACAAACTTCAAGAACTTCCTGTGATGTTTCCGAATGGATACTGAATAGTATGCATCTTTTAAATCGATGCATGCCATGAAGCAGCCCTGAGAAACCAATGACTTGGCTGTTTCAAACGTGTCCATTTTAAAACGGGTGTATTTTACAAAAGTATTCAACTGGGTTAGGTCAATGATGACTCGACATCCACCATCTTTCTTGATTTTAGTACAAATGTTGGATACGAACTCAACTGGTTCGTGAGTCGTTCTTTCTGTCACCCCTTTGTCTTGTAGTTTCAAAATGTGCAGCATGTCCCTCCGCTATTTCCTTACTGGAAAGCGCAAACTTGCGGTCCGGCACATGCTGAGACGGGGGAAGTTATTCATTAATGAACTTTATTTCATACCCTTGAACACTTTGTAATATAAACACATCTGAAGTGATAGCATCGCATGCATCCTTAAATAAACGCAATCTCCCACCAACATGTGAGTTTATCCATGCAACTGCATGAAAACCAGACCGCCGTACGTCCATGGTTACCGGCGGTCCCTGACATTTTTGGTGAGTCGTGGAGGTACTGGGTTTTGTGGCTGCCGCATTTTCCACGCCGGCCGCTGCGGGCCTTGACCTAGAAAAGGCTTCTGGTGTTGATACTGCTGATAATGCGCTGGTGCCTGCGTGTAGGTCCTTGCTGATTTTTCGGGTGGTCCCCGCGGTCTGGAGTATGGTAGTCTCCTAGACACGTTCCTGGTCGAAGGGTGTGGCTTCATTAATCCCACAGTCTTCGCATGGTCATCTAAGTCTTTGACCTGCTTCGGTAGGTCTGCTCCAAACAACTGAATTGGTGGTGGCATCGGGGATGCCCTGCACAACCCTGCAAATTTCTGGTTGAAGGTCGGTTTGATGGTCGCTTTTCGGAATGCGTTTATTTCATACTTGGTGTTACACAGTAAACCAAGAGCATCTTCTTGTTCAGTGCTCAAATCCGTGAACATCCACTGACCTTGCAAATGCAGTGATTCCCGATGGAAGCAGCTTCAGGATTTTTAGCAGTTTTATCTCTTGTGCTCTGATACCTGGGCTGATATTACCCCAAATGGGTGTATTCACTGTTGGCACATTGAGTGAATTGCAGTTGCTTGGTGCCTTATACCGATTCATGGCGTCAGTAAGGACCTGGTCTTGTAATTGATGGGTAGTTAGGAAGTCAATGCTAGCAGTCAGTTTGGGTTTGAGGGGTTGACCCGAAGACTTGGGTTGCGCGAACTTGGATACGAAATCCAGCAGTTCTTCCTGAGCAATTTCAGGTGCCATAGGTTCGTGAGTAAGAATCTATTCCTCTTCCCCTGGCTGTTCCCTTGCACTTCCCATCGATGATGGGGATATATTACCTCCCATCGAAAATCTCCTGGAACTGGGCACATCCTGCTGCTGACGATTTTGTTGCAGGATGCGCTCCATCATACGTTCCATTCGTTCCATACGACAATCTCCACCATATGCGGATGATAGGTCGGAACCCTCAGGTCCAAAAGAACTCCTGAGGCTTCTATTAGTGGCCCGCACCTCGTCGAGGTAAGAACTCGGGTGCCGTGATAGGAATTCGCTACCTGCCGCAGCTGCGGGGCTATGCCACTCCCGCGCAGTCCTGCCGCTCGTTCGCCGTCTTTCAAACGAGAACGGCCCGCTAGTTTCGAAGGACATATGCGGTGGAAAATCGGCACCTGCCGCCGCAGCGTGGTGACCCGACGTCCGCGCGGGCTTGCCGCTTTCCCTCCTTAGGGACAAAGGCGACACACGGTCACGTCCTGCCACTGATGGGGGGTGCGGTGACCGGGATGAGACTCCACCTGCCCGAGATTTCCTGGCCTTGCTAGGTGGTGAGTCAATACTGGCCCTGATTGATATGCCAGCAGACCCTGGTCTCGGTAATTCACCTGTCCGCGGTCTTGCGGTGTGTTCTGGTGAAAGGTCGGCCCCTCCAGGGCTCGACTGTAAAGCAGCTCTTCCCCTAACTCGTCCTCGAGTGGCCCGAGTGGCTGGGGAGAAAGACCGTGCCGTAGAACGGGTAACACGCTTGCTCAAGTCTGCCAAGCTCTCCCTTGCAGGGGTAGATAACGATAAAGAGTCAGGATGTACTCTGACCTGCTCTAGCGCGATACTCCCACTTTGCTGGTCCGAAATTAGCAGTGTAGGTGGGTCGGGTCCGGTAGTCGTAGGGTTCCCCGATTTTCGCGCCTTTTCCCCTGCCCGACTAGCCGGTGTTGCCGTTGTAGTAAGCAGCTCCGGGAAAAGTGGCCGTCGACTTCTTTCAGAAGTCCTGCGACCCATATTCTTGCTCTAATCCATAATTCCTGTGAACAAACAGTTCTAATACAGAAATCAACCAGCTCAAGGTTCGTAATACCTGCCTGAGCGGCTCTTATGAAGGACTGGTGGTGAGACGCGCTCCACCTTCACCCGTCGACTGCAAATGCGAACGACGATATGTCGCGCATGCGTGCTGGCGGGGTCTTTACGAAGTCACTCACGTGACTCCGAAATGAAACACTGATCTTGTTTGTGTCTATGTATATGTGTATATGTGTGTGTCTTTACTTCTTTGTGAAAATATTACGCAGTAAAGATAACATTTTTACATATTCCGGTTGACATATTTCCGTCGAGGCCGGATTCAAATTATCTGAACATGTCATCTTATATTTCTCGACTTTTTACAGATTGAAGTTGAAAATCGTCAATAACCTGAATTGAAAACGACTAGCTTTCACTGATTACATCACAATGGGTCTGCTTGGTGCCACAGAATCTTCCATGCACTTCAAGTGACGTCGCTCCCCCAACCCCTCCGACCCCCACACTAGACCCCCCCCCCTCCAGGATATTCAAAAATAAAGAAAGGACGAACCCGGAGATGAAGTCGTGCCCTGGATCAGCCGATCTCGATGTCCCCGTGAGGCCGCTGCCGCAGGCCAAGCCCGGCGACTGGGACTGGGACTGGGAGTAGGACTGGGACTGGGACGGAGACTGGGACTGGGACTGGGAGTAGGACTGGGACTGGGACAGGGACAGGGACAGGGACGTGGACTGGGACTGGGACTGGGAATGGGACTGGGACTGGGACTGGGACTAGGTCTGGGCTGGAGCAGTGCCTGGACCGGGAGTGAGGGCAGAACCCTCTGCCCTTTCTCTCTGTCTGTCTCTGCCCTCTCTCTGTGTCTCTGCCCTCTCTCTATGTTTCTGCGCTCTATCTCTGTCTCTGTCCTCTCTCTCTGTCTTGCCCTTTCTCTCTGACTGCCCTTTCTCTCTGCCTCTGCCATCTCTCTCTGTCTCTGCGCTCTCTGTTGCTGCCCTATCCCTCTGTCTCTGCCCTCCCTTCCTGTCAAACTCCCCTCTCCCTGTCTGCCATCTCTGTCTCTGTCGCTGCCCTCTCTCTCTGCCTCTGCCCTCTCTCTCTCTCTCTAGCTCTCTCTGCCCTCTCTCTCTGCCTCTGCTCTCTCTCTCTGTTTCTGCCCTCTTTCTCTCTCTGTCTCGGCCCTCTCTGTCTCTGCCCTCTCTGTCTCCACCACCCTGTATCTGTCTGTGCCATCTCTACCTCTATATCTGTCCTCTCTCTCGGTCTCTGCCCTCCCTCACACTTTATTTGCCCTCTCTCTATCTGTCTCTGCCCTCTCTCTATCTGTTTCTGCCCTCTCTCTTACTCTGCCCATCTCCCTCTGAATCTGCCCCTCCCTCTCCCTCTTTCCCTCTCTCTGTCTCTGCCCCCCTCTCTCTCTGCCGCTCACTCTCTTACTCTGCCCCTCCCTCTATGTCTTTGACCCTCCCTCTATGTCTCTGCCCCTCCCTCTTTGTTTCTGCCCCTCCCTCTCTGCTGTCTCTGCCCTCTCCCTGTCTCTGCCCTCTCCCTGTCTCTGCCCTTTCCCTGCTTCTGCCCTCTCCCCACCCTCTCTGTCCACCTCTCTCCCTCATCCTCTCTCTCTCCCCTCTCTGCCCTCTCTCTCCCTTCTCTGCCCTCTTTCTCCTTCCTTTCTCTGCCCTCTCTCTCTCTCCGTTTCTCTCTCCCCGCTCCCCTCTGCCTGGCCTCTCTCCTCCCCCTCTACCTCCGCTCTCTCTCGGCCCTACCTCTGTGCCGTCCCTCCCTCTCTGCCCTCCCTCCCTCTCCACTTTCCATCCCTCTCTGCCCTTCCTCCCTCTCTGTTCCCCCTACCTCCCTGGGGAGTGATATGTTTTGGTACCTATGAGTGAGTGGTGGAGTATATTGTTCGGGGACCAGCCCTTCGCCGCCCCTCCCCCCGCCCTAAATCTCTACCTCCCCTCCCTCTCCCCCTCTACCCCCTCCGCCTCCACCTCTAGCACCTCACCCTCGCCCTCTATACCCACTCCCCGTCCATCCCTACCCCCTCACCCTCTCCCTCTCTACCCCCTCCCCTCCCTCTCCCTCTAACCGTGACTGCGCAGTTCGGAGCTACGAGTGAGGTAGGGCGGGGGATTGGGGAAAAGGAGCAAATGAATAATATAAATATATTGTCAAGGAGGAGGGTTAGTGTGTGTGTGGGGGGTGGGTTAATGTGTGTGTGTGTGGGGGGGGGTTAATGTGTGTGTGTGTGGGGGGGTTCGTGTGTGTGTGATGCCACAGGCCGCCTCCCCCACAACCGCACGTTGAGGGGACGGGACCCAACGGTTCCACTTTGTATAGTCTTTACTAAAACTTCTGATCTTGGACGTGTCTCTGTATATGTGTATGTGTGTGTGTCTTTATATCTTCACGGAAAAAAATACGCAGTAACGATAAAATGTTTCCATCTTCTGGTTGACATTTTTCCCGTCGAGGCCGGGATCGCCTTATCTGAACATTCCATCTTTTATTTCTCGAATTTTTACAGATTAAAGTTGAAAATCGTCAAAATCATCACGACTAGCTTTCGCTTATGACATCACAATGGCTCTGCTTGTTGCTCAGGATCTTCCATTCGTTTTGAGTGACGTCAGGCCCCGCAACCCCTCCCGCCCCTCCTGGTTAGTCTGCCGTGGAAGAAAGGACGAGCCCGAAAATGAAGTTGGGCCCTGGATCGGGTGATGTCGTGGTCCTCGCGGGGCTACTGCTGCAGGCCGACCCGGCGACTGGGACCTGGACTGGGCCGGGGCCTGGGCCTGGGCATGAGCCTGGACCCGGGCCTGGGACTGGGACTGGGACTGGCAGAACCCGTTGCCATCTCTGGCCTCTCTGTCCCTGCGATCTCTCTCTGTCTGCCCTCTCATTCAGACTCTGCCATCTCTCTCTCGCTCTGTCTCGCTCTTCTCTGTATCTGTCTCTGCCCTCTCTCTCTGACTCTGCGCTCTCCCTCTCTGACTCTGCACTCTCTCACCCTTTCTGCTCCTTCCCCCCCATTCAGTTGACATTTTTAAACGGCAGCTAAAAGCTTTTTACTCAAGCGTTTAACTGACTTTACTTCCTTTGTCCTTTTGCACTCTCAACTTTATATTTTATTAGACCAAGGGGGAACCGTTGGGTCCCGTCCCCTCAACGCGCATACATACACTAGCCCCCCCCCCCTTAATATTATTCATTCGCTCCTTTTACCCCATCACCCGCCCCATCCACTCACGCATAGTCCATAGAGAAGGAGGGACATTGTAAAATATGCTGCTCCTAAATTATTTAGGGCTTTATAGACAAGAAGGAGCACTTTATAGTCTATCCTGGATCGCACAGGGAGCCAATGAAGCGGGAACAAGACGTTGGCGAGGCGGCATTCGGATTACTGTATTCAATTATGGTCACCCAGCTCTATCAAGCTTCCCACTAAGCTGTAACCAGTGCAGATCATGCTGCCCGGAGTTGAAGGCCTGAGCTACAGGCATAGATAGGGCAGTCTAGGAATTTATTCCATGAACCGCAAGTGCCTGAGCGGTGATCGTACAGAGATGAATACAATCACAAGAGGATAAGGTTCGAATGTATTTATCGCAGGAGAAACAACAACCAGAGGATATGAGGAACCTGATGGTGACCTTTCCATGCAGAGGGTGTTGTTTCTATGGAACGAGTTGCGAGAGGATATAGTTGAGGCAGGCACTATAGGAACATTCAAAGTACAGTTTGATGGGAACAAGGATAGGAATGGTTTGGGGGGGGGGGATATGGGACGAAGGTGAGCATGGGGGCCTAGTGCAGGTAGAACACTTTGTTCGGCATGGGGAAGTTGGGCAGAGTGGCCTGTTTCCGTGATGTATAACTACGATTACATGGTGATAAAACGCATGGGCTGTTCAGTCCTTCCGTATAACAGAATTCACCTGCTCCTTTCTGACAAGAATAAATTCACCGTGTCCACTTGACTGAATTCCGAACTGTCCTTGTAACAAACGACGGACTGTCGAACTGAAAGATTATTCCTGTTCCTTTCTCCAGGGAAGCTGTCCGATTTGCTCAACGCTAAAATTCTCACCTGGTGATTTCTCAGAGTACCATGTGCTGTAATATTTGATACCAAATCCTAAATTCCATGAAGTTGTGTTACATCCCCTTTATCCTTGTGATTGAGGCAGTGCGGCGCAGGTTCACGAGATTGACCCCTGGGATGGCGGGACTGTCATTTGCGAAAGGATTGAAAAGCCTAGGCTTGTATCCACTGGAGTTTAGAAGGATGAGGGGGCATCTTATTGAAACATATAAAATTATAAAAGGACTGGACAAGCTAGATGCTGGCAAAGTGTTCCCAATGTTGGGTGAGTCCAGAACCAGGAGGCACATTCTTAGAATCAAGTGGGGGTCATTTAAGACTGAGCTGAGAAAAAACAGAGAATTGTGAATTTATGGAATTCCCTTTCACAGGGGGCAGTGGAGGCCAAATCACTGAATGGATTTAAGAGATAGTTGGATAGAGCTCCAGGGGCTAGTGGAGTCAACGGATATGGGGCGAAGGCAGGCACGGGTTATTGATAGTGGATGATCAGCCATGATCATAATGAATGGCGGTGCTGGCTGGAAGGGCCGAATGGCCTCCTCCTGCATCTATTTTCTATGTTTATATGTTTATGTTGCCAGTTGTAAAAGCCTTTGCAAAACCTGCATTCACAAACCTCCCATTCACCCTCTAATTGTGCTTGACACGTTAATTGGGATCTTATGCCCCTCATTAGTCAAACCAGCGTCCACGATCTCTGCACAAAGGACGCACGATGTCGCTGTGCTTACACAGCAGAGTCAAAAGGACAAAACATTGCAAAACTCACCGAGCAGAGGTGTAAAGCAAACATACTAGAGGAGGAAGATAGACCACTGTTCCGAACTCCACTGGATTGGTGTGTAGTGCGTAACGGAATTTCACTGCCGCCATTTGTTCAAGCAAAACGCGACTTCCGGTATTGCTCCCACTGTGCACTCAGTTCTATCATCTGTGGTGTAATCAGTGTTGTAGGGAACAGTGTTTGATATAGCTCATCTATTACATCACTTATTTGAGTTAATATTATTGTAAATTTCCCCCCTGTTCCCCCATTTCCCTCCCATCTTTCCTCCCAAGCCCCCTCCTTTGCGTAGTTTCCCTTGCATTGTATTGAGCAGTTTCCCTTGTATTGCTCTAACACACACTCTGCTCAAAATTTCATGTAACTTATATATACATATTTATATGAATGTGTGTGCCTGTGTGTGAGAGGCAAGTTAGAGATAAACAAGTTCATTGTCATGGATCAGAAGCAACTTTGATTTAAAGCATCACTATTACTTTCTTTATCTTATATGTAAGATGATGTACATAAACCATGAAGGCAATTATGTATTTAATTATACACATAAATATATGCATATATATGTTTATACTCACATACATACCCTCATATATATAACACACTACATACATACCTACATATATGCATACATGTGCATACATACTTATATATACATATACATATATTCACACATATACACACACATACATATACACGCACATATATACATATATACACACGCATATATACATATTTGGACGTTGGAATTGAATACAACTTCTCCAAGTTTGTGGATGACACGAAGCTGGAGGGCAGTGTTAGCTGTGAGGATGCTAGGAGGCTGCAAGGGGACTTGGATTGGTTGGGTGAGTGGGCAAATGCATGGCAGATGTAGTATATGCGGATAATTGTGAGGTTATTCACTTTGGCGGCAAGAACAGGAAAGTAGACTATTATCTGAATGGTGGCTTATTAGGAAAAGGGGAGATGCAACGAGACCTGGGTGTCATGGTACGCCAGTCATTGAAAGTAGGCATGCAGGTGCAGCAGGCAGTGAAGAAAGCGAATGGTATGTTGGCATTCAAAACAAAAGGATTTGAGTATAGAAGCAGGGAGGTTCTACTGCAGTTGCACAGGGCCTTGGTGAGACCACACCTCGAGTATTGTGTACAGTTTTGGTCTCCTAATCTGAGGAAAGACAATCTTGCCATAGAGGGAGTACAGAGAATGTTCACCAGACTGTTTCCTGGGATGGCAGGACTTTCATATGAAGAAAGACTGGATAGACTCGACTTGTACTCGCTAGAATTTAGAAGATTGAGAGGGTATCTTATAGAAACTTACAAACTTCTTAAGGGGTTGGACGGGCTAAATGCAGGAAGTTTGTTCCTGATGTTGGGGAAGTCCAGAACAAGGGCTCACAGCTTAAGGATAAGGGGGAAGTCTTTAAGGACCGAGATGAGAAACACATTTTTCGCATGAGTGGTGAATCTGTGGAATTATCTGCCACAGAAGGTAGTTGAGGCTATTTCATTGGCTATATTTAAGAGGGAATTAGATGTGGCCCTTGTGGCTAATGGGATCGGGGGGTATAGAGATAAGGCAGGTACAGGATACTGATTTGGATGATCAGTCATGGTCATATCGAATGGCGGTGCAGGCTCCAAGGGCCGAATGGCCTACTCCTGCACCTATTTTCTATGTTTCTATATGCACGCATATGTATACATACATATATACAGATACATGCTTACACACACACACACACACACACACACACACACACACACACACACACACACACACACACACACACACACACACACACACACACACACACACACACACACACACACACACACACATATATATATATATATGCATATACATATGATCATTTTCCAATGTTCAATGGATTCAGGATCAGTTCCTGTGGATTGGAGGATAGTTAATGTTATCCCACTTTTCAAGAATGGAGCGAGAGAGAAAACGAAGAATTACAGACAGGTTAGCCTGACTTCGGTGGTGGGAAAGGTGCTGGAGTCAATTATTAAAGATGTAATAATAGGGCATTTGGATAGCAGTAAAATGATTAGGCCAAGTCAGCATGGACTGATGAAAGGAAAATCATGCTTGATCAATCATCTGGAATTTTTTGCCGCAAGGCTCGGTGTTTGGACCGCAACTGTTTACCATATATATTAATGATTTGGAAGAGGGAATTAGGAGCTAAACTAGTGCATACATACCTACATATTTAATTTCAGCCAATATGGCGGTCAAATAACAAGGGGACCTTCTTGCTTTATTTTGAGACTTAAATTTTTAAAATAAAAATGTCTCATAACGACACATTTGTGGGTCAGCTGTATTTTGCACCAACCCCCACAATTTTAAATAACTCTAAATTGAACTTAATAAACAAGGGAAACACTTTTTATTTACATCATTTTGTGCACGACGTATATAGGGTTGCAGTGGTTTGCATATCACCTAAGTTATAAAAATGATGTAAAATTCAACATATTTCAAACAAAGGACAATATTTCCAACATATACAATAACTAGACTAAGTGGTCCGCTGGCATCACACAACCCTATATTCCAGCTCTCCACCAATTCCAATATTGCTAGCCGGGGGGGGGGGGGGGCTTTCTGTTGCACTAGTATGGGTGTTGTGGGCCAAAGGGACTGGTTTCCAGAGGGCTAGTATGGACATTGTGGGTCGAATGGATTCTAGGGCTGGCAGCTCAGTCACTGAGGCCTGGCAGTACAGACACTCAGACCTGGCAGACTGGCAGCTGAGAAACTGCCAGAAATTCTGCCCAAAACAGGTGACAGACTCTGTGAGAGAGGAAGGGGAGAGGGCGGATTGAATGGGTTATTAGGCTGGCAATTCAGTCACTGATGGCTGATGGGCTGGCATTGCAGTCACTGACAGCTGGTGGGCTGGCAGTGCAGTCACTCACGCCTGGTACGCTGACAGTTCACTCAGTCACCCCTGGTCCCTTCACCCTCCCACTCTGCCCCTTGCCATCCCCTCCCCCCCACGCATTCAGTCCATCTCCCCACAACCTCCCCCCACGCACTCTTAGTGGCTCCCCCACAGAGCATCCATTCCTGCTCATTAGGTTTCCATTGTGATGAAGAACACACAGACATGAAAAGTGGAAAAAGGATTTATTAAAGTTTAAAATGTGAATGACTCTTAAAATATAAGAACAATTTAAATGTCATAGATGAGAATTATTAAGTTATTTCTTGTTGTGTCTCTTGTTGCTGCTCACTGCGTCTTTATGTCTCATAATGTCATCTGAAATTACAGTTAATATCTTTTAGGATTAACTAATAAGAAAAAAAATGATAAGTACATGCCTGCAGAATGGATGATGTATCACTTAAGTGCAATTGTTTTCAGTTGTGTGGAGAGACCTGTATATTGAAGATGCTTTTTGCCTCTGATATGTCAATTTGCCTTAAATGTGGAAGATCTTATTAAAATTGTCTTACAAAGACCATTAAGTATTTTATTTCTATCCCCTTTTGGACCTAAGGCATTGGGAGAGGTAGAGAGGTAGAGAGGTGAAGAGATGAAGAGGTGAAGAGGTGAAGAGTTGGAGAGGTGGAGAGAGGGAGAGAGGGAGAGGGGGAGAGAGGGAGAGAGGGAGAGAGGGAGAGGGGGAGAGAGGGAGAGAGGGAGAGAGGGAGAGGGGGAGAGAGGGAGAGGTGGAGAGGGAAAGGCGGAGAGGGAGAAGATGGAGAGGGAGAAGGGGTAGAGGGAGAAGGGGGAGAGGGAGAAGGGGGAGAGGGAAAAGGGGGAGAGGGAGAGCGGAATGATGGCATAACGATGGCCGTTCTAACGTTATAACGATGGCCGTTCCATTCCGACCGCCACCGCTGAACCCCACGCCCCACCATTGCAACCAAAGATTATAGAGCGGAACTCGAGAATCTTTGATTGCACCCTTCTTCGGCGGGCTTGTGATCTTTGCTTGTGATGTCTCGACAATTTGAGGGACATAACCGGCAACAGCCGCCGCATTCCTGGACTCGAATCTGAGCTGGAAAAATCTGCTGATGGGCCTAATGTATCCCGCGGGCCATATTTTGGAGACTCCTCCCTTACAAGAATAAAACCAAAATTGTTATAATTGATGACTTTATTATTGTGGTAAGTCAAGATCTATTCAAAATAATTCTAATAACTTTCTAATGTACCGACAAACCTAGTTTCCCAATGAGTGTTGATAGGGGAACAGAAAATAACATTTTCAGGACTGAGTAATATCGACAGAAAACAATAATATTTCCTCTCCTTTCATTGTTGTTGGGGAACCTGAAGAAAGACAGGTTGAGTCGTCCACATCGGCGATTAGAGCAATTTATACTGAACAGTGAGCTGTAGATGTGGACGCCATGACAGTGTGCGGCAGCCCTATAACATGCCATATGTAATGGCGTCGACAATCACACGTGTCATACTACGCTTTTTTGCTGAGTGGCGCATCTTGCTCCTCTAGTATCTTTGGTGCAAAGTATATTATTCTCCGATGGAATGGCCAACCGGTGCTGAGTAAAGTTATAATTTGAATAGATGTCACAACAGTGTACCAAATTGCAGCGAAATAGGCAGTAGGAGATAGGAGATGGTGGGGACGAGGGGACGGGGTGGGGTGGCTCGACTCAATGCATTCGAGACATTCTCGTCAGTCACGGAGCCAACAAGTTCGCCGGTATCCAAGGGGGAAAACTTAAAACGATCATTTCACAAATCACAGATTCTCCACATAGACCAATCTCAACGTCGGTCAACGTTAAGCAATGATGAATCATTGTTGCCCATATCTGAGTGAGAGCCGATCAACGCTGCCTCAATAGACAATAGACAAAAGACAATAGGTGCAGGAGTAGGCCATGTGGCCCACCGAGCCAGCACCGCCATTGAATGTGATCATGGCTGATCATCCACAATCAGTACCCCGTTCCTGCCTTCTCCCCATATCCACTGACTCCGCTATTTTTAAGAGCCCTATCTAGCTCTCTCTTGAAAGCATCCAGAGAATCTGCCTCCACCGCCCTCTGAGGCAGAGAATTCCACAGACTTACCACTCTCTGCGAGAAAAAGTATTTCCTCGTCTCCGTTCTAAATGACTTACTCCTTATTCTTAAACTGTGGCCCCTGGTTCTGGACTTCCCCGACATCCGGAACATGGTTCCTGCCTCTAGCGTGTCCAAACCCTTAACAATATTATATGTTTCCATGAGATTCCCTCTCATTCTTCTAAACTGCAGAGTATAGAAGCCCAGCTGCTCCAGTGTCTGAGCATATGACAGTCCCGCCATCTTGGGAATTAACATTGTAAAACTACGCCGCACTCCCCCAATAGCAAGAATGTCCTTCCTCAAATTAGGGGACCAAAACTGCACACAATACTCTAGGTGTGGTCACACCAAGGCCCTGGACATCTGTAGTGGGATCTCCCTGCTCCTATACTCAAATCCTTTTGCTATAAATGCCAAAATACCATTCACTTTCTTCACTGCCTGCTGCACATGCATGCCTACTTTCAATGACTGGTGTAGGCCAAAATGCCATTCGCTTTCTTCACTACGTGCTGCACCTGCACGCTTACTTTCATAGACTATTGTACAAGGACCTCCCAGATCGCGTTGTACTTCCCCTTTTCCTAACTTGATGCCATTTAGATAGTAATCTGCCTTCTTGTTTTTGCTACCAAAGTAGATAACCTCACATTTATCCGCATTAAACCTCATCTGCCTTGCATCTGCCCACTCCCCCAACCTGCCCAAGTCACCCTGCATCTCATAGCATCTTCCTCACAGTTCACACTGCCACCCAGAATTTGTGTCATCTGCAAACTTGCTAATATTATTTTGAATCCATTCACCCAAACCATTGATATGTATAGTAAATAGCTGCGGTCCCAGCACCGAGCCTTGCGGTACCCACTCGTCACTGCAGCCATCCTGATAGGGACCCGTTAATCCCTACTCTTTGTTTCCTGTCTGGAACCATTTATCGATGCATGTCAGCACTCTACCCCCAATACAATGTGTCCTCATTTTGCCCACTAATCTCCTATGTGGGTCCATATCAAATGGGACCTTATCCTCCCCAGAGAGAAGGACGGGCTCAGCTGTGATGAGGTTGTGTCACTGTGTCCATACAAATGCTCGTTATTAACATCCATATATATTCTAATTATTCTCATAATATTCAGACGCTCCAGGGGACACGAACATTTTACATTGCCATTGGGAACCCGGACCCCACTACCATTCCATCCACCCCACGGACACCCAGCGACAAGGAGACAGTTATTGGAAGTGATTAGAACTGTTTATTTCCGGTCACTATGAACAATCTGTTTCCCGTGTGATTCACGCAGAAGGTGGTGTGATAGCGCGCTGTTATCCCGTGACTTACAATATCTAGTGTTACTGCACTCGGACAATATTGAGATGACATTGTGTAGAAAGGAACTGCAGATGCTGATTTATTTCATGTGAACGCTTGGTTGTATACGGCAGCTGCT
>CAUPSL010001452.1:0-13732 GCA_963514005.1 Raja brachyura
CTGCTCTCTTCTCTCATCAACACATCCAATGAACCGGCCTCCACCACCTCCTGTGGCAGAGACTTGCACAGATTCACAGCTCTTTGGGCGGGCACGGTGGTGCAGCGGTAGAGTTGCTGCCTTCAGCATTTGCAGCGTCGGAGTCCCGGGTTCGATCCCGACTACAGGTGCTGTTTGTACGGAGTTTGTACGTTGACCGCGTGGGTTTACATCCCAAAGACTCGCGGGTTTATAGGTTAATCTGCCCTCTGTAAATTGCCCCTGGTGCGTGAGAAAGTGGGATCATGTGGAACTCTCTCTTGAAAGCATCCGGAGAAGCTGCCTCGTCTCCGCTCTAAATGGCTTGCTCCTTATTCTCAGACCGCTGGGGTGTAAAATGCCGAAATCACCCATTCCTTGGCTCCAGAGATGCTGCCTGTCCCGCTGAGTTACTCCAGTATTTTGTGTCTACCTCCAATGTAAACCAGCATCTGCAGTTCTTTCTTACACACTGTACCGATCGAGGTTTAGTTTAGAGATACAGCACGGAAACAGGCCCTTCGGCCCACCGAGCTCGCACGGACCAGCGATCCCCGCACATTAACACCGGCCAACACACACTAGGGACATTCGTACATTCATACCAAGCCAGTGAGCCTACAATTAACCATGTCAGGGCTCCACTAGACCAGCGCCAAATACTAACCACACGTAGGCTGCAATCGTTTAGTCCAGTTCATTATCGTCACATGTTTAGTTTCTCGTTTTAAAGATACGGCGCCCTTTGGCCCACCGAGTCCGCGCCGACCAGCGATCCCCGCACACAAATACTACCCTACACACACTAGGGACAATTTACAAACTCACAAAAGTCATTTAACCTGCAAACCTTCACGTCTTTGGAGTTTGGGGGGAAACCGGAGCACCCGGAGAAAACCCACGCGGGTCACGGGGAGAGAGAACGTGCAAACTCCGTGCAGACAATAGCCGCGGTCAGGATGGAACCCGGGTCTCCGGCCCTCTGCCGCTGAGCCAGCGTGAGGTACAGTGAAAAGCTAGAGGCAAGGAAGTGCAGATGCTGGGTTATGTCACAAGTGGACAAAGTGCTGGAGGAACTTAACGGCCCGGGCAAGATGTGGACTTGTGAAATCTCCTGGTGCGGAGTTGAGATGTGAGTTGTTCCTGACACAGGGCAGGAGGGGGCCAGTCCACATTCCTTACTGAACAGGGAGACCTCATTAAAGATTAATTCCTGCAGTATAAACTGACTTAAGAACAAAGATAAACATGTACGGCTCAGCCATCTGGTCTGCTGGAATCTCCAAACCCACCGTCCATTAACGGCAATAGACACCCCTGTGTCTCCTCCCCCCCCCCCCCCCCGCCCCATTCGGCCCATCGAGCCGGCACCGCCATTCAAGTCAAGAGGCAAGAGAGTTTATTGTCGTGTTCCAGATCGGACAATGACATTCTTGCTTGCAGCAGCAGCACAACACAATATTGTCGGCATGAATACGGAACAGATCAGTGTGTCCATATACCATAGACACATATATACACACAAATAAGCAGAGAAAGTGCAATAGGCTGTTATAGTTCAGAGGTTGTTTGAAGTTGTGTTTAACAGTCTGATGGCTGTGGGGAAGTAGCTATTCTGAACCTGGTCGTTGCAGTCTTCAGGCTCCTGTACCTTCTACCTGAAGGTAGCGGGGAGATGAGTGTGTGGCCAGGATGGTGTGGGTCCTTGATGATGCTGCCAGCCTTTTTGAGGCAGCGACTGCGATAGATCCTTTCAAGAGAGAGCTAGATAGGGCTCTTAAAGATAGCGGAGTCAGGGGATATGGGGAGAGGGCAGGAACGGGAACTGATTGGGGATGATCAGCCATGATCACATTGAATGGCGGTGCTGGCTCGAAGGGCCGAATGGCCTACTCCTGCACCTATTGTCTATTGTATCAGGGATAGATAGATCACAGTTTGAATGGTGGAGTAGACTTGATGGGCCGAGTGGAAGGGGCCGAATGGACCCAGTGACCGGGGGACGGGGGGGGGGGGGGGGTTGGTGACGGTTTCCTCGTCCCCCCCACCCCTGGCCCGTCCCCACCACAGACGGCTCGTGGATTCCGCTCGCCAGGCCGCTCGGCTCAGACAAGGACTTGCCAGAACTCCTGAAGGAAATTCTTGGGAAGAGTCCAGCCCTTGAAATGAAAGTGTTTTAGCAAGCAGTGCTCACAGATGTAGGAGGCCAAGATAGTGCGGTCTCCCCACTGGGCCTGGCGGGCCTGGCGGTCTCCCCACTGGGCCTGGCGGTCCGGGGGGCCGGGGGGCCGGGGGACAGAGGGCAGTGTGAACCCTGCAACCTCACCACACATGGCCAGGACAATAGACAATAGGTGCAGGAGGAGGCCATTCGGCCCTTCCAGCCAGCACCACCATTCACTGTGATCATGGCTGATCATCCCCAATCAGTACCCCGTTCCTGCCTTTTCCCCATATCCCCTGACTCCGCTATCTTTAAGAGCCCTATTTAGCTCTCTCTTGAAAGCATCCAGAGAACCGGCCTCCACCGCCCTTTGAGGCAGAGAATTCCACAGACTCGCCACTCTCTGTGAGAAAAAGTGTTTCCTCGTCTCCGTTCTAAATGGCTTACTCCTTATTCTTAAACTGTGGCCCCTGGTTCTGGACTCCCCCAACATCGGGAACATGTTTGCTGCCTCTAGCATGTCCAAACCCTTAACAATCTGATATGTTTCAATGAGATCCCCTCTCATCCTTCTAAACTCCGGGCGACATGGGTTTGATCCTCGCCTCGGCTGCTGTCTGTGCGGTGTTTGCACGTGCTCCCCGTGACCGCGTGGGTTTCTCCAGGTGCCGGTTTGTAGGTCGATTGTAAACTGTTCCCAGTGTGACTAGGATACGGACAGTGTACGCGGTGAATGCTGGTCCGTGTGGGCTTTGTGGGCCGAAGGGCCTGTTTCCACACTGTATCTTTAAAGTCTAAAGGAAGAGTCATAGTCATAGAGCGACACAGTGGGGAAACAGGCCCTTCGGCCCAACTTGCCCACACTGGCCCACATGTCCCAGCTACACTAGTCCCACCTGCCATACCCCTCCAAACCTGTCCTATCCATGTACCTGTCTAACTGTTTCTTAAACAATGGGATAGTCCCAGCCTCAACTACCTCCTCTGACAGCTCGTTCTATACACCCACCACCCTCTGTGTGGAAAAGTTACCCCTCAGGTTCCTGTTAAATCTTTTCTCCTTCACCTTGAACCCGTGTCCTCTGGTCCTCGATTCCCCTACTCTGGGCAAGAGACTCTGTGCATACACCTCTATAAGATTCCCTCTCATCCTCCTGTGCTCCAAAGACTAACGTTCAGAGTTTCATCGACATTTAGAAGCTGGTGTACTTGTCATGTGGAGCACTGGTGGGGAATGTTTAATTAGAGATCCAGCGCGGAAACAGGCCCTTCGGCCCATCCAGTCCGTGCCAACCAGCGATCCCCACACACTAGCACAGCCCTACACACAGCTACTGAGGACAATTTGACAATTATACCGAGCCAATTAACCTACAAACCTGCATGTCTTTGGAGTGTGGGAGGAAACCGAAGATCTCGGAGAAAACCCACGCAGGTCACGGGGAGAAGGCACGATACAAGAGGATGGAGCTTTATTTACCCCAGGATTGTTGTGTCAACAGTCAACACAAGGCACGTGAAACGTGAAATTAAAGTGACGAGTGGAAAGGATTGGGGACATGCAAAGATTGGTGGACAAACACCCGTAGTCAGGATCGAACCGGGGTCCCCGGAGCCGTGAGGCAGCAGTTCTACCTTGCGGCCATTCCATGGACACTGGCAACCCCCTCCCCCAGCTCCCTGCTGCCCTCTGCTCGTAGTGGCCCCCAGGTACAGTGGCCACTGCCCACCTGTGTGGCCCCATTCACCCGACCTGCCTCTTCCAGAGAACGGCGGGGACATTGGGTCAAATGTGAGGTTAGAGGAGGCAAACACTCAGCCCCCTGGCCTCCTCCCCCTCCTCCTCCTCCTCCTCCTCCTCCTCCTCCAACAACCACTCACAGATGAGCTGAAGAACGGTCGTGACCCATTCAGGAAAGATGTGTGGGCTTTGGGGAGGGTTACCAGAATGCTGCCCAGATTAGACGGCTTCAGCTACAGGGAGATGTGCAGGCCAGACTGACAAAGGGTTTCGACCCAAAACGTCACCCATTCCTTCTCTCCAGAGATGCTGCCCGTCCCGCTGAGTTACTCCAGCCTTTTCTGTCTATCAAGTGTTTTATTGTCACATAGAAACATAGACAATAGGTGCCGCCATTCATTGTGATCATGACTGATCATCCCCAATCAATAACCCGTGCCTGCCTTCTCCCCATATCCCTTGACTGTCCCTGAGGGCTGCCAGCTCACTGTGTCACTGTGCCGGATTGCTGGCACCGATGGCACCCTCATCACCCGGCAAGCTGCTGCATTGCCCGTGATCATCCAGTAACGTGCCAAATTAAACCGCGCTCTCCCCCGCCAGCCCTTCATTATAGAGCCCCCGCCTTGCAGCGCCAGGGTCCCCGGTTCGATCCTGAGTGGGTGCGGAGAATGGGTCCAGGACCAGAGGGCACAGCCTCAGAATAAAAGTACGCACCTTTTAGGAAGGAGATGAGGAGGAATTTCTTTACAATAGACAATAGACAATAGGTGCAGGAGGAGACCATTCAGCCCTTCGAACCAGCACCGCCATTCAATGTGATCATGGCTGATCATCCCCAATCAGTACCCCGTTCCTGCCTTCTCCCCATATCCCCTGACTCCGCTATTTTTAAGAGCCCTATCTAGCTCTCTCTTGAAAGTATCCAGGGAACCGGCCTCCACCGCCCTCTGAGGCAGAGAATTCCACAGACTTTAGTCAGAGGGCGGTGAATCTGTGGGATTCTCTGCCACAGACGGCTGTGGAGGCCACGTCAGTGGATATATTTAAGGCGGAGATGGCCAGATTCTTGATGAGTGCAGGTGTCGGGGGTTGAGGGGAGAAGGCAGGGGAATGGGGTGAGGAGGGAGAGATAGATCAGCCGTGGTCCTACAAGTTTTAAACCGATCAACCAGAGGATGTAGGTTTAAGGTGGGGGGGGGGGAGGGGGAATTAATAGGAACCTGAGGGGCAACATGTTCACACAGAGGCTGGTGGGTGTATGGAACGAGCTGCCAGATGAGGCTGGGACTAGAATAACAATGACATAGAGAACTGGCTGGCAGACAGGAAGCAAAGAGTAGGAGTAAACAGGTCCTTTTCACAATGGCAGGCAGTGACTAGTGGGGTACCGCAAGGCTCAGTGCTGGGACCCCAGCTATTTACAATATATATTAATGATTTGGATGAGGGAACTGAATGTAACATCTCCAAGTTTGCGGATTACACAAAGCTGGGGGGCAGTGTTAGGTGTGAGGAGGATGCTAGGAGACTGCAAGGTGACTTGGATAGGCTGGGTGAGTGGGCAAATGCATGGCAGATGCAGTATAAAGTGGATAAATGTGAGGTTATCCACTTTGGTGGCAAAAACAGGAAAGTAGACTATTATTTGAATGGTGGCCGATTAGGAAAAGAGGAGATGCAACGAGACCTGGGTGTCATGGTACACCAGTCATTGAAAGTAGGCATGCAGGTGCAGCAGGCAGTGAAGAAAGCAAATGGTATGTTAGCTTTCATAGCAAAAGGATTTGAGTATAGGAGCAGGGAGGTTCTACTTCAGTTGTATAGGGTCTTGCTGAGACCACACCTGGAGTATTGCGTACAGTTTTGGTCTCCAAATCTGAGGAAATACATTCTTGCTATAGAGGGGGTACAGAGAAGGTTCACCAGACTGATTCCTGGGATGGCAGGACTTCCATATGAAGAAAGACTGGATAGACTCGGCTTGTACTCGCTAGAATGTAGAAGATTGAGGGGGGATCTTATAGAAACTTACAAAATTCTTAAGGGGTTGGACAGGCTAGATGCAGGAAGATTGTTCCTGATGTTGGGGAAGTCCAGAACAAGGGGTCACAGTCTAAGGATAAGGGGGAAGTCTTTTAGGACCGAGATGAGAAAAACATTTTTCACACAGAGAGTGGTGAATCTGTGGAATTCTCTGCCACAGAAGGTAGTTGAGGCCAGTTCATTGGCTATATTTAAGAGGGAGTTAGATGTGGCCCTTGTGGCTAAAGGGATCAGAGGGTATGGAAAGAAGGCAGGTACAGGATACTGAGTTGGATGATCAGCCATGATCATATTGAATGGCGGTGCAGGCTCGAAGAGCCGAATGGCCTATTATGTTTCTATGTTTCTATAAGGCACTTGGATAAGAAAGGTTTGGAGGGATCTGGGCCAAACGCTGGGGAAATGGGACGAGATCTTAGATGGGGCATTCTGGGCAGGGCCGGGATTGAACGCGGGTCTCTGGTGCTGTGAGGCAGCAGCACTACCCGCTGCTCCACTGTGCCGCCAAAGTGTCGGTGGACCCACAGCCCTGGGGCAGGTGATATGTAGCCAGGGCTTGTGGAGTGAGCGGGTTGGGACTGTGGCCCGGTCGGTGAGAGGCTGAGACGTTCCTCCCTGCTGCTGAGGGTGAAGTTCATGATGTGACACACCGCCCCCTTTGCTGAGTTAGCTCGGTAAATATTTGCCACACAGGTTTTATAAACGGGATACGGGGGAGAGCGCGGAGCTGAGGGATTAATCTCAGATTCCTCACCAACCTCTCTCCACCCAGAATGGAAAATCTCTGGAGAAGTGGCAATCTGTTTACACTCACTCCCGGCCACAGTCGAGGAGATCTTACCCAGTCACAGCCTCATATGCCCCAGACACATGAGAGGTGTCCACACACACACACACACACACACACACAGACACACACACACACACACACACACACACACACACACACACACACACACACACACACAGACACACACACACACACACACACACACACACACACTGACACACAGACACAGACAGACAGACAGACACACACACACACACACACACACACAGACACACACACACACACACACACACACACACACAGACACACACACACACACACACACACACACACACACAGACACACAGACAGACACAGACACACACTGACACACAGACACACACACACACACACAGACACACACTGACACACAGACACACACACACACACACACACACTGACACACAGACACAGACAGACAGACAGACAGACAGACAGACAGACAGACAGACACACACACACACACACACACACACACAGACACACACACACACACACACACACAGAGACACACAGACACACAGACACGTAGACACATAGAAATTAGGTGCAGGAGTAGACCATTCGGCCCTTCGAGCCTGCACCGCCATTCAATATGATCATGGCTGATCATCCAACTCAGTATTCTGTACCTGCCTTCTCTCCATACCCTCTGATCCCTTTAGCCACAAGGGCCACATCTAACTCCCTCTTAAATATAGCCAATTAACTGGCCTCAACTACCTTCTGTGGCAGAGAATTCCACAGATTCACCACTCTGTGTGAAAAATGTTTTTCTCATCTCGGTCCTAAAAGACTTCCCCCTTATCCTTAAACAGTGACCCCTTGTCCTGGACTTCCACAACATCAGGAACAATCTTCCCTTTGAAGAGAGACACCGGGTGCTGGAGTGTACGAGTGGATGTGGAGAGGACGTTTCCACTAGTGGGAGAGTCCAGGACCAGAGCTCACAGCCTCACAATTAAAGGACGTTCCTTTCTGAAGGTGATGAGGAGGAATTTCTTTAGCCAGAGGGTGGTGAATCTGTGGGATTCATTGCTGCAGATGGCTGTGGAGGCAACATCAATGGTTATTGTTATGGCAGGGATAGTTATATTCTTGAATAAGATGTGTAGGAAGGAACTGCAGATGCTGGTTTTAACCATAGATGGACACAAAATGCTGGAGTAACTCAGCGGGACAGGCAGCATCTCTGGAGAGAAGGAATGGGTGACGTTTCAGGCTGAGATCATTCTTCGGGCAGAGAGACAGGGGGGAGGGAGGTAAACTAGAGGTATGAAAAGGTACAGAACAAATCAGAGCCAGCACCGGTGACCAAGGAGCCCACAATGATCCATTGTTGGCTGTGGTGGAGGTGATTAGGAAGTGATACGAACAGTGAAACTAGCAGGATGACTAGGGTGGGGCAGGGACGGGGAGAGAGGGACGAGGAACAATTTACCGAAACCAATTAACCTACAAACCCGCACGTCTTTGGAGAGTGGGAGGAAACCGGAGCGCCCGGAGAAAGCCCACGCAGGTCACAGGGAGAGAGAACGTGCAAACTCCGTGCAGACAGCGCCCGTGTTTGGCGCTGTGAGGCAGCAACTCTACCGCTGCGCCACCGTGACCGATAGCTCTGGGTGGTGGGCGTATGGAACGAGCTGTCGGACGAGGTAGTTGATGCTGGGACTGTTGCAACATTCAAGTGATTTGGATAGGACAGGTTTAGAGGGGTATTGGCCAAACGCAGGCAGGTGGGACTAGTGTACATGGGGCATGTTGGGCCGGTCTGGGCAAGTTGGGCCAAAGGGCCTGTTTCCATGCTGTATCACTCTATCACGCTAGACACTTTGACACTGATACGGAGCCCAGAGCGCTGGTTAAGATACGGACTGTGACTCGAGTCTGAAGAACCTTCCCAGAGAGGTGATCATTCTCCGGGCTCTGCGGCCTACCATCGATGGAGTTGCAAATCCGCCTTGGACTGTCGTGAGCCCCCCCGCTGGGCGCGGATTTACCATCGGAGCGGATCCCTTGCCTAGGATCGCTCCCACCACGGCCAGCGGACTCACCATCAAGGGCTCGCAGTCTCGGGAGAGGCTAGTCGGGAGCTCCAACGCCACAGACGGTTCGTCCAGCCCCGACGCGAGGTTCGATCGGCCGGGCGCGGGGGAACTGACATCCCCCCGATGCAGGAGCTGAACGCCCGAACGTCGCAGCTACGGAAGTCAAGACCGTCCCGTCAACGGGGGGCACGAGGGCCCCAACCAAGGAAAACACAAGGAAGGACTTGAACTTTATTTCGCCCTCCATCAGTGAGGAATGTGTAGGAGTCACTGTGGCGGATGTTCATGTTTAAATGTGTTTTTGAGTCCGTTGCTTTTAATTGTATGACTGAGCTGGCCAGTGAAATTTCACTGCACCAACTGGTGTATGTGACAATAAATCAACCACCTGAACCTTATGAGAAGGTCCGGACCCGTAATGTCACCCATCCTTGTTCTCCGGTGATTCAGCCTGACCCGCTGACATGCGCTGGTCAGCGCTTTGACCAGTGGCTCCAAGCTACCTGCGGCTCCAAGCGTGGGTCAGCACGGCTGTTTACGCGGTGCAGCTCGGTCAGGGCCGCTCGGACATGCCTGGCGCTCTTCCCCGTGCCGTCCATGCGATTGCTTTGACCGATTGCCGCTGGTCACCAGAGTCACGGACGGAGCTGGTGGTCCATGCTTGTGCTCGGAGAGAGCGGGCCGATGTGTCCAATTTGGGCTGGACCTCACTCTGACAGTGGAGGAGGCCCAGGACAGAAAGGTCAGTGTGGGATTGAGGCAGGGCAGCGTAGGTTCACCAAATTGATCCCTGGGATGGCGGGACTGTCATATGAGGGAACATTGAAAAGACTGGGCTTGTATTCACTGGAGTTTAGAAGGATGAGGGGGGATCTTATAGAAACATATAAAATTATAAAAAGGACTGGACAAGCCAGATGCAGGAAAAATGTTCCCAATGTTGGGCGAGTCCAGAACCAGGGGCCACAGTTTCAGAATAAAGGGGAGGTCATTTAAGACTGAGGTGAGAAAAAACTTTTTCACCCAGAGAGTTGTGAATTTGTGGAATTCCCTGCCACAGAGGGCAGTGGAGGCCAAGTCACTGGATGGATTTAAGAGAGAGTTAGATAGAGCTCTAGGGGCTAGTGGAGTCAAGGGATATGGGGAGAAGGCAGGCACGGGTTATTGATTGGGGACGATCAGCCATGATCACATTGAATGGCGGTGCTGGCTGGACGGGCCGAATGGCCTCCTCCTGCACCTGTTGTCTATGTTTCTGTGATGTATAGCAGCACCCAGTGTGCAGAACCCTCGTCATTGGTCGGGGCTGTCACGTGACCGCGGGATTTTCAGAGTAATCAGTAGTTAGCGCTCTGCGCATCGACAGGACCCGTTCGTTCTAGACGAGGCACGCAGTGTTCGAGCGTTTATTTTTGTTAATAAAGAATAGACAATAAACAATAGGTGCGGGAGTCGGCCATTCGGCCCTTCCAGCCAGCACCGCCATTCAATGTGATCATGGCTGATCATCCCCAATCAGTACCCCGTTCCTGCCTTCTCCCCATATCCCCTGACTCCACTATTTTTAAGAGCCCTATCTAGCTCTCTCTTGAAAGTATCCAGAGAACCGGCATCCACTGCCCTCTGAGGCAGAGAATTCCACAGAATCACAACTCTCTGTGAGAAAAAGTGTTTCCTCGTCTCCGTTCTAAATGGCTTACTCCTTATTCTTAAACTGTGGCCCCTGGTTCTGGACTCCCCCAACATTGGGAACATGTTTCCTGCCTCTAGCCTGTCCAAACCCTTAACAATCTTATATGTTTCAATCTTTTGCTCAACCTGCCTGGTCTCAGTACAGATGTTGAAAGCAGCCGCTGGTCTCCAGAGTCACGGAGCTACAAACACACTGTGACCGTCGTGGTCCAAGAGGGGGCCGTTGATCAAAACTACCGCAGTCACCAGCCCTTGCGTTCACCCACCCGTCACCTTGTAACCCAGCGGACAATGCTTGAGTCACAGTTTGTTTAGTTGGGTTCAAGTGTGTGTTTGTGAGCGGGTGGAATAATGAACTTGTCACAGCCATACCGACTGAACACAACACTCCAGAACGACACACAGAGCTGGAGTAACTCAGCGGGAACGGCAGCATCTCTGGAGAGAAGGGACGGCTGATGTTTCAGCTCCAGACCCTTCTTCAGGCTGAGAGTCAGGGGTGGGGGAGACTAGAGGTGTGGAAGGATACAAGAGTGGGGCAAACTCACCCCCCCACCCCACAAACCACACCCCCCACACACCAACCCCCCCCACACCCCCCACCCCCCCCCACACACCACCCCCCCCCCAAAAACCAGCCCCCCCACACACCACCCCCCACACACCACCCCCCCCACACCACCCCCCCCACACACCCCCCACCCCCCCCCACACACCACCCCCCCACACACCACCCACCCCCCCACACACACCCCCCCCCCACACACCAACCCCCCCACACACCACCCCACCACACACACCACCCCCCCACACACACCAACCCCCCCCACACCCCCCACCCCCCCCCCCCACACACACCACCCCCCCCACACACCACCCCCCACACACCACCCCCCCCACACACCACCCCCCCCCACACACCACCCCCCACACCACCCCCCCCACACCACCCCCCCCCCCACACCACCCCCCCCCCACACACCCCCCCCCACACCACCCCCCCCCCACACACCACCCCCCACACACCAACCCCCCCCCCCACACCACCCCCCCCCCACACACCACCCCCCCCCACACACCACCCCCCCACACCACCCCCCCCACACACCACCCCCCCCCACACCACCCCCCCCCCCCACACCACCCCCCCCCACACACCACCCCCCCACACCACCCCCCCCACACACCACCCCCCACACACCAACCCCCCCCCCCACACCACCCCCCCCCCCACACACCACCCCCCCCCACACCACCCCCCCACCCCACACCACCCCCCCCCACACCACCCCCCCCACCACCCCCACCACCCCCCCCACACCACCCCCCCACACACCACCCCCCCACACACCACCCCCCCACACCACCCCCCCCCACACACCACCCCCCACACACCAACCCCCCCCCCCACACCACCCCCCCCCCACACACCACCCCCCCCCCCACACCACCCCCCCACCCCACACCACCCCCCCCACACACCACCCCCCCACCACCCCCCACACCACCCCCCCCACACCAACCCCCCCCCCACACCAACCCCCCCCCCCACACCAACCCCCCCCCCACACCACCCCCCCCCACACACACCACCCCCCCACACACCAACCCCCCCCCACACCAACCCCCCCCCCCCCACACCACCCCCCCCACACCACCCCCCCCACACACACCAACCCCCCCCACACCCCCCACCCCCCCCACACACACCACCCCCCCCACACACCACCCCCCACACACCACCCCCCCCCACACACCACCCCCCCCACACACCACCCCCCCCCACCACCAACCCCCCCCCCACACCACCCCCCCCCCACACACCACCCCCCCACACACCACCCCCCCCACACACACCAACCCCCCCCACACCCCCCACCCCCCCCCCACACCACCCCCCCCCACACACCACCCCCCACACCCCCCCCCACACACACCACCCCCCCACACACCACCCCCCCCACACACCACCCCCCCCACACACCACCCCCCCCACACACCACCCCCCCCACCCCCCCCACACACCACCCCCCACACCCCCCACCCCCCCACACACCACCCCCCCCCCACACCCCCCCCCCCACCACCCCCCCACACACCACCCCCCCCACACACCCACCCCCCCACACCCCCACCCCCCCACACACCACCCCCCCCACACCCCCCACCCCCCACACACCACCCCCCCACACCCCCCCACCCACCACCCCCCCCCACACACCCCCCCCCCACACACCACCCCCCCCACACACCACCCCCCCCACACACCACCCCCCCACACACCACCCCCCACCCCTCCCACACACCACCCCCCCACACCCCCCACCCCCCACACACCACCCCCCCCACACACCACCCCCCCCACACACCACCCCCACACACCACCCCCACACACCACCCCCCCCACACACCACCCCCCCCACACACCACCCCCCCCACACACCACCCCCCCCACACACCACCCCCCCCACACACCACCCCCACACACCACCCCCACACACACCCCCCCCCCCCACACACCCCCCCCCACACACCACCCCCCCCACACACCAACCCCCCACACACCACCCCCCCCACACACCACCCCCACACACCACCCCCCCACACACCACCCCCCCACACACCACCCCCCCCACACACCACCCCCCCCACACACCACCCCCCCACACCCCCCCACCCCCCCCCACACACCACCCCCCCCCACACACACCACCCCCCCACACACCACCCCCCCCACACACCCCACCCCCCCCCACACACCCCCCCCCCACACCCCCCCCCACACCCCCCCCCCCACACCCCCCACCCCCCCCACACCCCCCCCCACACACCACCCCCCCCACACACCACCCCCCCACACCCCCCACCCCCCCCACACACCCCCCCCCACACCCCCCCCACACCCCCCACCCCCCCCACACCCCCCCCCACACACCACCCCCCCCACACACCACCCCCCCCACACACCACCCCCCACACCCCCCCCCCACACCCCCCACCCCCCCCACACACCCCCCCCCACACACCACCCCCCCCACACACCACCCCCCCCCACACCCCCCACCCCCCCCCACACACCCCCCCCCACACACCACCCCCCCCACACACCACCCCCCCCACACCCCCCACACACCACCCCCACACCCCCCCCCACACACCACCCACCCCCCCCACACACCACCCCCCCACACACC
>CAUPSL010001453.1:0-2500 GCA_963514005.1 Raja brachyura
CCTCTCCCCCTCACCCCTCACCCCCTCACCCCTCACCCCTCACCCCCTCACCCCTCACCAATCACTCTGGGGACAAACTAAGCAAAAGTGTGGGTGGGGGGAACATCGACAGGGGTGGGATTGCGGGGAGGGTGGGGGCGGTGTGGAGGTGAGGGGAGGGGGTGGGATGAGGGGAGGGGGAGAGGAGTGGGGAGGGGGAGGGGGTGAGAGGGGAGAGGAGGGGGTGGGAGGACGGTGGGGGGTGAGGTTTGTTTCCTCCACTCACTGGGCACTGGAACACCCACCAGTGCCGGGGGTGGGGGTGGGGGCAACCTCTAGGGGTAGGAACCAGCCCCCCCCCCACCCAAAGTAACAAGGTCCCCCACCCCCCCCCCCCCCCCCCCTCTCTCTCCCCCCTTAGGCTTCAAGCTGAACTCACGGCTTCACCGCCGGCTGTGGCAAAGACACCGCACTCACTCCGGTTCCCTCAGCTTCTCCGAATTCACCGGCATCGCTGCCAAGCTGCACAATCTCTTTGGTGAGTTCCTCACCCCTCACCCCCTCCCCCACCCCCTACACCTACCCCCCCCCCCCCCTCCTCTACCTTCCGCTCCCCTGTTCCTACACCCTCTTCCTCTCTCCCCTTCACCCCCTTCTCTCTCCCCCACCCCATCTCTCCCCCACCCCCTTCTCTCTCCCCCTTCACCCCTCCCCTCTCTCCCCCAACCCCCATTCTCTCTCCCCCCCACCCCCTTCTCTCGCCCCACCCCATTCTCTCTCCCCTACCCCCCTTCTCTCCCCCCCACCCCCCTTCTCTCTCCCCCACCCCCCTTCTCTCTCCCCACCCCCATTTTCTCCCCCCCACCCACTTCTCTCTCCCCCCACCCCTCCTCTCTCTCCCCCACCCCCCTTCTCTCTCCCCCACCCCTCCCCTCTCTCCCCCCACCCCCATTCTCTCTCCCCCCCCACCCCCTTCTCTCTCCCCACCCCATTCTCTCTCCCCCCCACCCCCTTCTCTCTCCCCCACCCCCCTTCTCTCTCCCCCACCCACTTCTCTCTCCCCCACCCCCCTTCTCTCTCCCCCCACCCCTCCTCTCTCTCCCCCACCCTTCCTCTCTCTCCCCCACCCCTCCTCTCTCTCCCACACTGACGTCAGTGCTGTTCTTCATTCCAGTGACCTACGGCAAGATGCAGAGGGAGAATGGAGAGAGCATGCCCGTGGGTGAGGTGGGTGCTAGTGCAATGCGGTCGGTTCCCAGACGGGAGTGGGAGTGTCAAGTGGGGGTATCCCTGGACCAGGGTCAACAGCTTGTATTCACTGCAATTTAGAAGGATGAGAGGGAATCTCAAGGAAACATATAAAATTCTTAAAGCATGGGATACGCCAGAGGCAGGAAACATGCTCCCGATGTTGGGGGAGTCCAGAACCAGGGGTCACAGTTTAAGAATAAGGATTAGGCCATTTGGGACTGAGGTGAGGAAAACTTTTTCACCGAGAGTTGTGAATCTGTGGAATTCTCTGCCACAGAAGGCAGTGGAGGCCAATTCACTGGATGTTTTCATGAGAGATTTAGATAGAGCTCTTCAGGCTAACGGAATCAAGGGATATGGGGAGACAGCAGGAACGGGGTACTGATTATGGATGATCAGCCATGATCATATTAGACTATAGGTGCAGGAGGAGGCCATTCGGCCCTTCGAGCCAGCACCGCCACTCAATGTGATCATGGCTGATCATCCCCAATCAGTACCCCGTTCCTGCCTTCTCCCCATATCCCCTGACTCCGCTATTTTTAAGAGCCCTATCTAGCTCTCTCTTGAAAGCATCCAGAGAACCGGCCTCCACCGCCCTCTGAGGCAGAGAATTCCACAGACTCACAACTCTCTGTGAGAAAAAGTGTTTCCTCATTTCCATTCTAAATGGCTTACTCCTTACTCTTAAACTGTGGCCCCTGGTTCTGGAATCCCCCAACATCGGGAACATGTTTCCTGCCTCTAGTGTGTCCATGCCCTTAACAATCTTTGTCCATATTGAATGGCGGTGCTGGCTGGAAGGGCCGAATGGCCTACTCTTGCACCTATTTTCTATGCGACACTTGCCCCTGGTTGGGGAGGGGGAGGGTGGGGCTGATGGATGATGATGCCCCCTGTGTGTGTGTGTGTGTGCGGGGGGGGGGGGGGGGGGGGCATTGGAGGCCTGTGGTGCCCTTTACGTGGCCACTCTTGGCATACCTTGGGTACGCACAATAATGAATCTCATTGTGAATGTCTCCCGTGACCGTCAAGTATCGATCAATCCTGTGCAGGAAGGAACTGCAGATGCTGGTTTACACTGAAGATAGACACAAAGTGCTGGAGTAACTCAGCGGGACAGGCAGCATCTCAGGGGAGAAGGCATGGGTGACGTTTCGGGTCGAGACCCTTCCTCAGACTGAGAGTCAGGGGAGAGGGAGATACAGAGATAAGGAAGTGTAAGGTGTGAGAACAAGACATCAAAGGGGATGGAGATCAGGGAGAATGT
>CAUPSL010001453.1:7500-15000 GCA_963514005.1 Raja brachyura
ATGACAGTCTTGCCATCCCGGGAATTAACCTGGTGAACCTACGCTGCACTCCCTCAATAGCAAGAATGTCCTTCCTCAAATTATGAGAGGGGAGGGGAGGGGAGGGGATGTGAGGGGAGGGGAGGGGAGGGGAGGGGAGGAGAGGGGAGGGGAGGGTGGGGATGAGAGGGGAGGGGAGGGGATGGGAGGGGAGGGGAGGGGAGGGGAGGGGATGTGAGGGAATGGGAGGGGAGGGGAGGGGATGTGAGGGAATGTGAGGGGAGGGGAAGGGAGGGGAAGGGAGGGGAGGAGAGGGGAGGAGAGGGGAGGGGAGGGGAGGGGATGTGAGGTGAGGGGAGGGGAGGGGAGGAGAGGAGAGGAGAGGGGATGGGAGCTCTGCCCTGTGCTGCCCACTCACGGAGCCACTGTGCAAAGATCCTATAGTGGAGCAAGATAGACCACTGCTGCTAAATGCAATGGGCTGACGTGTAGTACGCAACGGAGCGGAACGTGGGCCTTTTTTTCATCCATTTTAGTAACCCGACCCGACCCGACCCGACCCGACCCGCAGTGTAATCAACGTTGCGGGGGAACAGTTTGTGTTAATAAATTATAATTCTGAAAATGAGGAGAAGATTTTTACCAAAGAACTTTTATTTTTACGAGGATGTTTCCGTAACCGGCTTCCGTCTCCGCACTAGTATCTTTGCTCCGCTTTGACGGGATCTTTGGTGCGGAGACGGAAGCCGGTTACGGAAATGGGGCCGATGAATCTGCCCATGAATCTGCCCATGACCGGTTGCTACAGGATCTTTGCCACTGTGAGCCCACTGACCGGGCAGGAAGTGACCTCACCCCACGCGCCACCCTGACCATTCTACTTCCAGCCATTGTCCTCGATGCTTAGTGACGGGCGTGAGTTCCCCGGCAACGACACCCACCTCCCTCGCCAACGGTGAACGGGGAGCCCAACGTCCAGACCCCCGGAGGAAACGACACCCGCACTGAGGTAGTGCCCACTGCTGAGTCCCTCACCCACTGCCCAGACCCTCACCCACTGCCCAGACCCTCACCCACTGCCCAGCCACCCATCCACCCACTGCACAGACCCCTGGCCCTGCCACAATGGCCTGCACTGAGATAGTGCCCACTGCCCACTGCCCAGACCCCTGGAGCCCAACGACACCCACTCTGAGGTAGTGCCCACTGCCCAGACCCCTGGCCCTGCCACCATGCCCCGCACTGAGGCAGTGCCCACTGACCACTGCCCAGACCCCTGGCCCTGCCACCATGCCCCGCACTGAGGCAGTGCCCACTCACCCACCCAGACCCCTACAACCACACAATGGCCCCTCACCCAATGTGCCCGCCCAGTCCCACGGAGCTGCTGCGATGCCCCATTCGAGGGTAGCGCCCGCTAGCAAGGCTTGCCAATGTGGCGGAGAGAGTGACCATGTGTTGGACCGATGCAGGGCGCAGATGGTCGACGGCTGGACCAAGGAGCTGAGCTCAAAACAGACAGGCCTGTGGTCTGAAGAAGGGTCTCGACCCGAAACGTCACCTATTCCTTCACTCCATAGATGCTGCCTCACCCGCTGAGTTTCTCCAGCATTTTTATCGGCCTTTGGTGCAGTTTAGCTCATCTTTGCTTAGTTAATTTATTATAGTTTAGTTTGGTCTAGTTAAGTTTAGTTTAGAGATACAGCACGGAAACAGGCCCTTCGGCCCACCGAGTCCGTGCCGACTCACTAGGGGCAATTTACAGAGAGGCCAATTCACCTTCAAACCTGCACGTCTTTGGGATGTGGGAGGAAGCCGGAGCACCCGGAGGAAACCCACGCAGTCATGGGGAGAACGTGCAAACTCCATACAGACAGCACCGGTAGTCAGGATCGAACCAGCGTCTCTGGCGCTGTGAGGCAGCAACTCTACCGCTGCGCCACCGTGCTGCCCTGGAAAAAGGTGCTGGAGTAACTCAGCGGGTCAGGCAGCGTCTCTGGAGACAAGGAATACTGTTGGTGGCGTTTGAGGTGGGAACCCTTCATCAGATTCAGGACATGATAAGGGAATAACGTTTAGTGCAAGGGAAAAGCCAGTTTAGTCTGATCAAGGATAGTCCAAGGGTCATTAAAATGAGGTAGATAGGAGTTCAGGACCGCTCTCTGGTTGTGGTAGGATGGGTCAGTTGCCTGATAACAGCCGGGAAGAAACTGTCCCTGAATCTGGAGGTGTGCGTCTGTTTTCACACTTCTGTGCCTCTTGCCCGATGGGAGAGGGGAGAAGAGGGAGTGGCCGGGGTGCGACTGGTCCTTGATGATGCTGCCGGCCTTGCCGAGGCAGCGTGAGGTGTAGATGGAGTCAATGGAAGGGAGGTTGGTCTGTGTGATGCTCTGGGTTTCTAGTTAGACTCCCTCTATAATTTAGACCAGTCCTAGAGTGATACAGTGTGGAAACAGGCCCTTCGGCCCAACTTGCCCACACCGACCAACAATGTCCCAGCTACACCAGTCCCACCTGCTTGCGCTTGGTCCATATCCCTCCAAACCCGTCCTATCCATGTACCTGTCTAACTGTTTCTTAAATGCTGGGATAATCCCAGCCTCGACTACCTCCTCTGGCAGCTCGTTCCATACACCCACCACCCTTTGTGTGAAAAAGTTACCCCTCAAATTCCTATTAAATCTTTTCCCCATCACATTTAAATCACATGTCCTCTGGTCCTCGATTCCCCCAGTCTGGGCAAGATACTCTGTGCATCTATTGGGGATGAGGAGATGGGAGGGAGATATTGTCCGGAGAACGTCATTGTACGTTCTCCCTGTGACCTGCGTGGGTTTTCTCCGGGCGCTCCGGTTTCCTCCCACGCTCCAAAGACGTACCAGGTTTGTAGGTTAATTGGCTGGGTATGATTGTAGAATTGTGTGCAGGATAGACTAACTGTGCGGGGATCGCTGGTCGGTGCGGAACTCGATGGGCCGAAGGGCCTGTTTCTGCTCTGTATCTCTAAACTTAATTGAGAGGGATACGGGGTAGCAAGAACGGGCATGGGCGAGACGGGCCGAAGGGCCTGTCGCCACGCCCCAAGTTAACGTGATTCCCCCTCTTCTTTGCAGACTGCCGCAGTGTCCCTTCACTAACAGAGCCAGTTCCATCCACTAGACAGGGCGGAGGACATCGCCTCAGTGTCGGGGAGAGAGCTCTAACGCGTGTGTAAGTGAAACATTAGTCTAGAATTAAACCGCGCAAACTAGAACGTGGAACATCCCAACAATACGTTGCAGGAAGAGGCCCTTCGGCCCACCCCACCTGATACTACATCTGACGAAGGATCTCGGCCCGAAACGTCACCCATTCCTTCTCTCCAGATATGGTGCCTGTCCCGCTGAGTTACTCCAGCATTTTGTGTCAACCTGATAGACAGACTCTTCGTGTTAATTCCCAGGATGGCGAGACTGACATATGCAGTGACTGGGCTTGTATTGACAGGAAGTTAGAAGGATGAGAGGGTATCTCAAAAAAACAAATAACATTCTTAAGGGATTGGACAGGCTAGATGCAGGAAAAATGTTGGGGGGAGTCCAGAACCAGGGGTCACAGTTTAAGAATAAGGGGTCGGCCATTTAGGACTGAGATGAGGAAAAACGTTTACAACCCAGAGAGTTGTGAATCTGTGGAATTCTCTGCCACAGGAGGCAGTGGAGGCCGATTCACTGGATGGTTTCAAGGGAGAGTTAGTGTGATGTCTTTAAAGTGAAGGGGGAGATGTGATGTCTTTGTAATGTACTACATGTAATATATGTAATGTACTATTTAGCTCATAGGACCAACGGAATCAAGGGATGTGGGGAGAAGGCAGGAACGGGGTACTGATTTAGGATTGGAGTAGACTAAAGAGTAGTCTGAAGAAGGGTTTCAGCCCGAAACGTTGCCTATCTCCTTCGCTCCATAGATGCTGCTGCACCCGCTGAGTTTCTCCAGCATTTTGTGTAACCCGTACTGATTTAGGATGATCAGCCATGATCACATTGAATGGCGGTGCTGGCTCGAAACGCCGAATGGCCTCCTCCTGCACCTATTGTCTATGTTTCTATCTTTCTAACTAATCCCATCGTCCTACACGCAGCCAGTGGCCTATCGCAGTTTCGTTTATTGTCCCGTGTACCGGGGTACAGTGAAAAGCTTTTGTTGCGTGCGAACCAACGATAATACGGGTGTCAGGGGTTACGGGGAGAAGGCAGGAGAATGGGGTTAGGAGGGAGAGATAGATCAGCCATGATTGAACCAGCCTCTGCAGTTCCTTCCGAAACTAAACTAAACTAAACTTAACTAAACTAAAAAGGCAGACAAAAATGCTGGAGAAACTCAGCGGGTGAGGCAGCATCTATGGAGAGAAGGAATTGGCGACATTTCGGGTCGAGACCCTTAATCCATTCTCCCCATACATGCTGCCTCACCCGCTGAGTCTCTCCAGCATTTTTTGGTCTGCCTTCGATTTTTCCAGCATCTGCAGTTCCTTCCTAAACGAACCTATAAACCGAACTAAACTGCAAAGATGCTGCCTGACCCGCTGAGTTTTAATCCAGAATTTTGTGCCTGTCTTTACCTTCACAGGTAGCCCGGCTGCCATTTGGTCTGTGGACAGCAGAGGGAGCAGGTGAGCCAGAGTTAAGTAAGTTTATTGGCCAAGTATTCACATACAAGGAATTTGCCTTGGTGCTCCGCCCACAACAACACGACATACAGTGACAGTTACGAATGACTCAGAAAACACTAAACATTAATAATAATAAAACATTAATGATAAAACACCATTGACCAAGCATGTGAACCAACAAAATACCAGATCAAAGGGAGGCTACAGATTTTTGGCTGTTGAGTAGAGCAACTACTCGTGGATAAAAACTGTTTTTATGTCCGGCTGTGACAGCTTTGACAGTCCGGAGTCGCCTTCCAGAGGGAAGTGATTCAAAGAGTGTGTGGCCAGGGTGAGAGGGGTCAGAGATGATCGTGCCCGCTCGCTTCCTGGCCCTTGCAGTGTACGGTTAGATCATCAATGGAGGGAAGGTTGCAGCCAATAACCCTCTCTGCTGATCGGACGATTCGCTGCAGCCTCCGGGTGTCGTGCTTGGTGGCTGAGCCAAACCAGACCATGATGGAGAAGGTGAGGACAGACTCTACGATGGCCGTGTAGAATTGGACCATCATTGCCTGGGGCAGATTGTGCTGCCGCAGGAAGTACATCCTCTGTTGTGCCTTTTTGACTGTGGAGTCGATGGTGGCCGTGTCACTACAGGGCTGTAGGTCCTGTCTCCACGCTCCAAGTCTCCTTCAGCTAACGTGGTTTCCTCCTCCTCTTTGCAGACTGCCGTACTGTCCGTCCCTGCAGGATGGCCGGGTGTTCCGACTGGTGACTGGTGCTGAGTGGAGATGCCAGGCAAGGGGGCATTGGCCCTCGTTCCCCGCTGCTGCTGAGCAGGAGGTTGGCGCGTGACGTGACGTGGCGTGGGAAGGCAGAATGAGACTCGCCATGCCTCTGCCCTCTATCAAGTCCCTGCGCGAGCTATTGCCAGTCAAGGCCTATCGTCTTCCCCGGACCTCCCTGGCTCTCCAGTCCCTGCCCCGCCTCACCCCCACCCTCTCCGCCAACTCCCTGCGCCACCTCAAGCAGTCGGGCCCCGCCAAGTCTGTGCGCACTCTGATCGCAGCCAAGCCCTGGCGCGCTCTCTCCTCCCTGCGCCTGGGCACGCTGACGGCCACCTTCCAAGCCCGCTCACTCCGCAACATCAGCACCGCCCTGTCCACGCTCACCGCGCTCTCCCTCACGTCCCTACGCTCATTCTTCACCGCCATCGCCAGGAGGCGACCCTGAGCAGAGCAGAGCAGGGCCCCGCAGCATGTAGCACACCCCTGCTGGGGCGTTCGCAGTCCGGCATCGCCCACCCCCTCCACATCACCCTCCCTCTGGGGCGTTCGCAGTCCAGCATCGCCCACCCCCTCCACATCACCCACCCCAACGTCACCCACCCTCTGGGGCACTGGCAGTCCAGCATCGCCCACCCCGCCAATAGCACCCACCCCCTCAACGTCACCCACCCCAACGTCACCCACCCCCTCCACATCACCCTCCCCCTCAATAGCACCCACCCCCTCAATAGCACCCTCCCCCTCAATGTTACCCACCCCCTCAATAGCACCCTCCCCCTCAATAGCACCCACCCCCTCAATAGCACCCTCCCCCTCAATAGCACCCTCCCCCTCAATAGCACCCACACGCTCAATTGCACCCACACGCTCAATAGCACCCACACCCTCAATAGCACCCACCCCCTCAATAGCACCCACCCCCTCAATAGCACCCACATGCTCAATAGCACCCACACCCTCAATAGCACCCAACCCCTCAATAGCACTCACACGCTCAATAACACCCACCCCATCAATAGCACCCACCCCCTCAATAGCACCCACACGCTCAATAGCACCCACCCCATCAATAGCACCCACCCCATCAATAGCACCCACCCCCTCAATAGCACCCACCCCCTCAATAGCACCCTCCCCCTCAATAGCACCCTCCCCCTCAATAGCACCCACACGCTCAATAGCACCCACACGCTCAATAGCACCCACACCCTCAATAGCACCCACACCCTCAATAGCACCCACCCCCTCAATAGCACCCACACGCTCAATAGCACCCACCCCATCAATAGCACCCACCCCCTCCACATCACCCTCCCTCTGGGGCACTGGCAGTCCAGCATCGCCCACCCCGTCAATAGCACCCACCCCCTCAACGTCACACACTCCCTCAATATCACCAACCCCCTCAATAGCACCCTCCCCCTCCACATCACCCACCCCATCAATAGCACCCACCCCATCAATAGCACCCACCCCCTCAACGTCACCCTCCCCCTCCACATCACCCTCCCTCTCAAAATTGCCCACCCCCTCCACATCACCCACCCCATCAATAGCACCCACCCCCTCAATATCACCAACCCCTTCAACATCACCAACCCCCTCAACATCACCAACCCCCTCAATATCGCACACCCCCTCAATGTCACACAGCCCCTCAATGTCACACAGCCCCTCAACGTCACACAGCCCCTCAATATCACCCTCTCTCTGGGGCACTGGAACTAACATCCCCCTCCCCCTCAATATCACTCACCCTCTGGGGCACTGGGTCACTGGCAGTCTAACCACACATCCCCTGGGGCACTGGCAGTGCAGCATCACCCACCCACTGGCAGTCTAACACCACCCACTGGGTCACTGGGTCTAACACCACCCACTGGGTCACTGGGTCTAACACCACCCACTGGGTCACTGGGTCTGACACCACCCACTGGGTCACTGGGTCTAACACCACCCACTGGGTCACTGGGTCTAACACCATCCACTGGGTCACCTTGATAGTATTGTCACACTCTCTCTGGTAGCTGGAGCTCTGACATCACCCGCTCTATGACATCACTGGGGCTCTGACATCACCTGCTCTATGACATCACT
>CAUPSL010001454.1:0-53286 GCA_963514005.1 Raja brachyura
TGGTGAACCTACGCTGCACTCCCTCAATAGCAAGAATGTCCTTCCTCAAATTAGGGGACCAAAACTGCACGCAATACTCCAGGTGTGGTCTCACTAGGGCTCTGTACAACTGCAGAAGGACCTCTTTGCTCCTATATTCGATTCCTCTTGTTATGAAGGCCCTCTTGAAATAAATGCTAGCGTTGAGTTTGCAACTGGCTCAGTTGAACTTCATGTAAAAAATACATACTATGATACAAGTGTATAAAATTACATGTGGATGACACAAAGCTGGGTGGCAGTGTAAGCTGTGAGGAGGATGCCATGAGGCTGCAGGGTGACTTGGACAGGCTGGGTGAGTGGGCAGTTGCACTATAATGTGGATAAATGTGAGGTTATCCATTTTGGTGGCAAGAACAGGAAGGGAGACTAGACAATAGAGAATAGACAACAGGTGCAGGAGGAGGCCATTCGGCCCTTCGAGCCTGCACCGCCATTCAGTGTGATCATGGCTGATCATCCAACTCAGTATCCCGTACCTGCCTTCTCTCCATACCCCCTGATCCCTTTAGCCACAAGTGCCACATCTAACGCCCTCTTAAATATAGCCAATGAAGCCTGAAGTTAGAGAAGTCAATGTTCACACCGCCGGGGTGTAAGCTGCCCAAGCGAAATATAGGTGCTGTTCCTCCAATCTGCGCTGGGCCTCACTCTGACATTGGAGGAGGCCCAGGACAGAAAGGTCAGATTGGGAATGGGAGGGGGAGTTGAAGTGCTGAGCCACCGGGAGATCAGGTAGGTTGAGGCGGACTGAGCGGAGGTGTTCAGCGAAACGATCGCCGAGCCTGCGCTTGGCCTCGCCGATGTACAGGAGTCCACACCTGGAGCAGCGGATGCAGTAGATGAGGTTGGAGGAGGTGCAGGTGAACCTCTGCCTCACCTGCAAGGACTGTCGGGGTCCGTGGATGGAGTCGAGGGGGGGGGGGAGGTAAAGGGACAGGTGTTGCATCTCCTACGGTTGCAGGGGAAGGTTCCAGGGGAGGGGGTGGTGTGGGTGGGAAGGGACGAGTTGACCAGGGAGTTGCGGAGGGAGCGGTCTCTGCGGAAAGCAGAAAGGGGAAGAGATGGGAAGATGTGGCCAGTGGTGGGATCCCGTTGGAGGTGGCAAAAATGTCGGAAGATTATAAACTGTATTCATTCATATTATAATCATTCAGATAATGGCGTCAAGTTGGGAAGAGGGGAAGTACAACGGGATCTGGGGGTCCTTGTTCATCAGTCTATGAAAGTAAGCATGCAGGTACAGCAGGCAGTGAAGAAAGCGAATGGCATGTTGGCCTTTATAACAAGAGGAGTTGAGTATAGGAGCAAAGAGGTCCTTCTGCAGTTGTACAGAGCCCTAGTGAGACCACACTTGGAGTATTGTGTACAGTTTTGGTCTCCAAATTTGAGGAAGGACATTCTTGCTATTGAGGGAGTGCAGCGTAGGTTCACCAGGTTAATTCCCGGGATGGCGGGACTGTCATATGCTGAGAGAATGGAGCGGCTGGGCTTGTACACTCTGGAGTTTAGAAGGATGAGAGGGGGATCTTATTGAAACATATAAGATTATTTAGGGTTTGGACACGCTAGAGGCAGGAAACATATTCCCGATGTTGGGGGAGTCCAGAACCAGGGGCCACAGTTTAAGAATAAGGGGTAAGCCATTTAGAACGGGCTGAATGGCCTAATTCTGCTCATAGAAACATAGAAAATAGGTGCAGAAGTAGGCCAGAGTAGGCAGAGAATTCCACAGATTCACAACTCTCTGGGTGAAGATGTTTTTCCTCATCTCAGTCCTAAATGCCCTACCCCTTATTCTTAAACTAGCACCGCCATTCAATGTGATCATGGCTGATCATCCACAATCAGTACCCCGTTCCTGCTTTTTCCCCATATCCCTTGATTCCGTTAGCCCAAAGAGCTAAATCTAACTCCCTCTTGAAAACATCCAGTGAATTGGCCTCCATTGCCTTCTGTAGCAAAGAATTCCACAGACTCACAACTCTCTGGGTGAAAAACCTTTTCCTCATCTCAGTTCTAAATGGCCTACCCCTTATTCTTAAACTGTGGCCCCTGGTTCTGGACTCCCCCAACAAGGGGAACATTTTTCTTGCATCTAGCCTGTCCAATCCCTTAAGGATTTTATATGTTTCTACAAGATCCCCACTCATCCTTCTATATTCCAGTGAATACAAGCCCAGTCGTCCCATGCTTTCATCATATGACAGTCCCGCCATCCCTGAAATTAACCTGGTAAACCTACGCTGCACTCCCTCAATAGCAAGAATGTCCTTCCTCAAATTAGGGGACCGAAACTGCACACAATACTCCAGGTGTGGTCTCACCAGGACCTGTACAACTGCAGAAGGACCTTGTTCACATTCCAGTAGCTTTCTTCACTGCCTGCTGCACCTGCATGCTTACTTTCAGTGACTGATGTACAAGCACACCCAGGTCTCGTTGCACCTCCCCTTCTCCTAATCTGACACCATTCAGATGATAATCTGCCTTCCTGTTCTTGCCACCAAAGTGGACAACCTCACATTTATCCACATTATACTGCATCTGCCAGGCATCTGCCCACTCACCCAACCTATCCAAGTCACCCTGCAACCTCATAGCTTCCTCCTCACAGCTCACACTGCCACCCAGCTTTGTGTCATCTGCAAACTTGGAGATGTTGCATTCAGTTCCCTCGTCTTAATCTTTGATGTATATTGTAAATAGCTGGGGTCCCAGCACCGAGCCTTGCGGCACCCCACTAGTCACTGCCTGCCATTCTGAAAAGGACCTGTTAATTCCTACTCTTTGCTTCCTGTCTGCCAGCCAGTTCTCTATCCACGTCAATACCCTACCCCCAATACCGTGTGCTGTATTTTTGCCCACTGATCTCTTGAGTGTGACCTTGTCAAAGGCTTTTTGAAAGTCTAGATACACCACATCCACTGGCTCTCCCTTATCCATTCGACTTGTTACATCCTCAAAAAATTCCAGAAGATTAGTCAAGCACGATTTCCCCTTTATTTCCCCACGCTGACTTTGACCGATCCTGTCACTGCTTTCCAAACGCGCTGCTATAACATCTTAAATAGTCGCCTCCAGCATCTTCCCCACTACCGATGTGAGGCTAACTGGTCTGTAATTCCCCGTTTTCTCTCTCTCCCTCCTTTCTTTAAAAGTGGTTACATTGGCTACCCTCCAGCCCACAGGAACTGATCCAGAGTCGAGAGAACATTGGAAAATGATCACCAATGCATCCACATTTTCTAGGGCCACCTCCTTGAGTACTCTGGGATGCAGACCATCAGGCCTTGGGGATTTATCAGCCTTCAGTCCCAACAGTTTACCACACACCATTCCCTGACTAATGTGGATTCCCTTCACTTCCTCCCTCCCACTAAACCCTCGGTCCTCTAGTATTTCTGGGAGATTGTTTGTGTCTTCCTTAGTGAAGGCAGAACCAAAGTACTCGTTTAACTGTTCTGCCATTTCCTTGTTTCCATTATAAATTCACCTGTCTCTGTCTGTAAGGGACCCACATTGGACTTCACTAATCTTTTCCTTTTTACATATCTAAAGCAGCTTTTACAGACAGTTTTTATATTCCCCACAAGCTTTCTTTCATGCTCTTTTCCCCCTTCTTAATGAACCCCTTTGTCCTCCTCTGTTGAGTTCCAAATTTCTCCCAGTCCACCAGTTTGCTGCTTCCTCTGGCCAATGTATCTGCCTCTTCCTTGGATTTAACACTATCCGTGATTTCCCTCGTTAGCCACGGTTGAGCCGCCTTCCCCGTTTTATTTTTTCGCCAGACAGCGATGAACAATGTCTGGAGTTCATCCATGCGGTCTTTAAATCTTTAAATCTTTGCCATTGCTTCTCCACCGTCAACCCTTCGAGTATAATTCACCAGTCTATCCGAGCCAATTCCCGCCTCATACCTTCAAAGTCTCCTTTCTTCAAGTTCAGATCCCTAGTCCCTGAATTAACCGTGTCCTTCTCCATCCTAATGCAGACTTCCACCATGTTATGGTCACTGTTGCCCAAGGGGCTTTGAACAACAAGATCACTAACTAAACCTTCCTCATTACACAATACCCAGTCTAGGATGGCCTGCCCTCCAGTCGGTTCCTCTACATATTGGTTTAAAAACCCATAACCATATAACCATATAACAATTACAGCACGGAAACAGGCCATCTCGGCCCTTCAAGTCCGTGCCGAACAACTTTTTTCCCTTAGTCCCACCTGCCTGCACTCATACCATAACCCTCCATACCCTTCTCATCCATATGCCTATCCAATTTATTTGTAAATGATACCAACGAACCTGCCGCCACCACTTCCACTGGAAGCTCATTCCACACCGCTACCACTCTCTGAGTAAAGAAGTTCCCCCTCATGTTACCCCTAAACCTCTGTCCCTTAATTCTAAAGTCATGTCCTCTTGTTTGAATCTTCCCTATTCTCAAAGGGAAAAGCTTGTCCACATTAACTCTGTCTATCCCTCTCATCATTTTAAAGACCTCTATCAAGTCCCCCCCTTAACCTTCTGCGCTCCAGAGAATAAAGACCTAACTTATTCAACCTATCTCTGTAACTTAGCTGTTGAAACCCAGGCAACATTCTAGTAAATCGCCTCTGTACCCTCTCTATTTTGTTGACATCCTTCCTATAATTGGGCGACCAAAATTGTACACCATACTCCAGATTTGGTCTCACCAATGCCTTGTACAATTCCATGTATATTCCAGGAAATCCTCCTCCCCAGCGCTGCTACCATTTTGGGTGGCCCAATCTATATGTAGATTAAAGTCACCCATGATAGCTGCTGTACCTTTGCTACACGCAGCCCTAACTTCCTGCTTGATGCTATCCCCAACCTCCCTACTGCTGTTTGGTGATCTGTATATCACCTATTTTTTTGTAAGTAAGTAAGTAATTAAGTTGGCCAAGTATTCACATACAAGGAATTTGCCTTGGTGCTCCGCCCACATGTAACAACGTGACATACAGTGACAGTCACGAATGACTCAGAAAACATTAAACATTCATAATAATAAAACATTAATGATAAAACACCATTGATCAAGCACGTGGACCAACAAAATACCAGATCAAAGGGAGGCTACAGATTTGTGGCTGTTGAGTAGAGCAACTACTTGTGGGTAAAAGCTGTTTTTACGTCTGGCCTTATGACCTCAACCTAATCATGTGTATTTTATCTGCTGTGTGCAAAAACAAAGCATCTCATGTACCGAGGTACACATGGCAAAAATTAATCATGGAATTGAGTTGGTGTGAGGTGTTTCTGGTCCTGGGTTGCAGAGAAACATGGAAAATAGGTGCAGGAGGAGGCCATTCGGCCCTTCGAGCCAGCACCGCCATTCATTGTGATCATGGCTGATCGTCCCCAATCAATAACCCGTGCCTGCCTTCTCCCCACATCCCTTGACTCCACTAGCCCCGAGAGATCTATCCAACTCTCTCTTAAATCCATCCAGTGACTTGGCCTCCACTGCCCTCTGCGGCAGGGAATTCCATAAATTCACAAATCTCTGGGTGAAAAAGATTTTTCTCACCGCAGTCTTAAATGACCTCCCCTTTATTCTAAGACTGTGGCCCCTGGTTCTGGACTCGCCCAACATTGGGAACATTTTTCCTGCATCTGGCTTGTCCAGTCCTTTTATAATTTGATGTGTTTCTATAAGATCCCCCCCCTCATCCTTCTAAACTCCAGTGAATACAAGCCTAGTCTTTTCAATCTTTCCTCATATGACAGTCCCGCCATCCCAGGGATCAATCTCGTGAACCTACGCTGCACTGCCCCAATCACAAGGATGTCCTTCCTCAAATTAGGAGACCAAAAGTGTACGCAATACTCCAGATTTGGTCTCACCAGAGCCCTGTAGAACTGCAGAAGAAGGTTGGTGTGAGGTGTTTCTGGTCTGGGGTTGGGTTGGTTTGAGATGTTTCCGGTCCAGAGTTTTGAGCCAGTGTGAGATGTTTTTGGTCTGGGTTGAGCCAGTGTGAGATGCTTCTGGTCCTGGGTTTTGAGCCAGTGTGAGATGTTTTTGGTCTGTGGTTGAGCCAGTGTGAGATGCTTCTGGTCCTGGGTTGGTTTGAGATGTTTCTGGTCCTGGGTTCTGAGCCAGTGTGAGATGGTTCTGGTCTGTGGTTGAGCCAGTGTGAGATGCTTCTGGTCCTGGGTTGGTTTGAGATGCTTCTGGTCCTGGGTTCTGAGCCAGTGTGAGATGGTTCTGGTCTGTGGTTGAGCCAGTGTGAGATGCTTCTGGTCCTGGGTTGGTTTGAGATGCTTCTGGTCCTGGGTTGGTTTGAGATGCTTCTGGTCCTGGCTTTTGAGCCAGTGTGAGATGCTTCTGGTCCTGGGTTGGTTTGAGATGCTTCTGGTCCTGGGTTCTGAGCCAGTGTGAGATGCTTCTGGTCCTGGGTTCTGAGCCAGTGTGAGATGCTTCTGGTCTGGGTTGGAGTCAGTGTGAGATGCTTCTGGTCTGTGGTTGAGCCAGTGTGAGATGCTTCTGGTCCTGGGTTCTGAGCCAGTGTGAGATGCTTCTGGTCTGTGGTTGAGCCAGTGTGAGATGCTTCTGGTCTGGGGTTGAGCCAGTGTGAGATGCTTCTGGTCTGTGGTTGAGCCAGTGTGAGATGCTTCTGGTCCTGGGTTCTGAGCCAGTGTGAGATGCTTCTGGTCCTGGGTTCTGAGCCAGTGTGAGATGCTTCTGGTCTGGGTTGGAGTCAGTGTGAGATGCTTCTGGTCTGTGGTTGAGCCAGTGTGAGATGCTTCTGGTCCTGGGTTCTGAGCCAGTGTGAGATGCTTCTGGTCTGTGGTTGAGCCAGTGTGAGATGTTTTTGGTCTGGGTTGGAGTCAGTGTGAGATGCTTCTGGTCCTGGGTTTTGAGTCAGTGTGAGATGCTTCTGGTCTGGGTTGGAGTCAGTGTGAGATGCTTCTGGTCTGGGTTGGTTTGAGATGCTTCTGGTCCTGGGTTCTGAGCCAGTGTGAGATGCTTCTGGTCTGTGGTTGAGCCAGTGTGAGATGCTTCTGGTCTGGGTTCTGAGCCAGTGTGAGATGCTTCTGGTCTGTGGTTGAGCCAGTGTGAGATGCTTCTGGTCTGGGTTCTGAGCCAGTGTGAGATGCTTCTGGTCTGTGGTTGAGCCAGTGTGAGATGCTTCTGGTCTGTGGTTGAGCCAGTGTGAGATGCTTCTGTCTGTGGTTGAGCCAGTGTGAGATGCTTCTGGTCCTGGGTTCTGAGCCAGTGTGAGATGCTTCTGGTCTGTGGTTGAGCCAGTGTGAGATGCTTCTGGTCTGGGTTGGAGTCAGTGTGAGATGCTTCTGGTCTGTGGTTGAGCCAGTGTGAGATGCTTCTGGTCTGTGGTTGAGCCAGTGTGAGATGCTTCTGGTCTGGGTTGGAGTCAGTGTGAGATGCTTCTGGTCTGTGGTTGAGCCAGTGTGAGATGCTTCTGTCTGTGGTTGAGCCAGTGTGAGATGCTTCTGGTCCTGGGTTCTGAGCCAGTGTGAGATGCTTCTGGTCTGGGTTTTGAGCCAGTGTGAGATGCTTCTGGTCTGTGGTTGAGCCAGTGTGAGATGCTTCTGGTCCTGGGTTGGAGTCAGTGTGAGATGCTTCTGGTCTGGGTTGGAGTCAGTGTGAGATGCTTCTGGTCCTGGGTTTTGAGCCAGTGTGAGATGCTTCTGGTCTGTGGTTGAGTCAGTGTGAGATGCTTCTGGTCTGTGGTTGAGCCAGTGTGAGATGCTTCTGGTCTGGGTTGGAGTCAGTGTGAGATGCTTCTGGTCTGTGGTTGAGCCAGTGTGAGATGCTTCTGGTCTGGGTTGGAGTCAGTGTGAGATGCTTCTGGTCTGTGGTTGAGCCAGTGTGAGATGCTTCTGGTCTGTGGTTGAGCCAGTGTGAGATGCTTCTGGTCTGTGGTTGAGCCAGTGTGAGATGCTTCTGGTCTGGGTTTTGAGCCAGTGTGAGATGCTTCTGGTCTGTGGTTGAGCCAGTGTGAGATGCTTCTGGTCCTGGGTTGGTTTGAGATGCTTCTGGTCCTGGGTTCTGAGCCAGTGTGAGATGCTTCTGGTCTGGGTTGGAGTCAGTGTGAGATGCTTCTGGTCTGGGTTGGAGTCAGTGTGAGATGCTTCTGGTCTGGGTTGGAGTCAGTGTGAGATGCTTCTGGTCTGGGTTGGAGTCAGTGTGAGATGCTTCTGGTCTGTGGTTGAGCCAGTGTGAGATGTTTTTGGTCTGGGTTGGAGTCAGTGTGAGATGCTTCTGGTCCTGGGTTTTGAGCCAGTGTGAGATGCTTCTGGTCTGGGTTGGAGTCAGTGTGAGATGCTTCTGGTCTGTGGTTGAGCCAGTGTGAGATGTTTTTGGTCTGGGTTGGAGTCAGTGTGAGATGCTTCTGGTCCTGGGTTTTGAGCCAGTGTGAGATGCTTCTGGTCTGGGTTGGAGTCAGTGTGAGATGCTTCTGGTCTGTGGTTGAGCCAGTGTGAGATGTTTTTGGTCTGGGTTGGAGTCAGTGTGAGATGCTTCTGGTCCTGGGTTTTGAGCCAGTGTGAGATGCTTCTGGTCTGTGGTTGAGCCAGTGTGAGATGGTTTTGGTCTGGGTTGGAGTCATTGTGAGATGTTTCTGGTCCTGGGTTCTGAGCCAGTGTGAGATGGTTCTGGTCTGGGGTTGAGTCACTGTGAGATGTTTCTGGTCCTGGGTTGGTTTGAGATGCTTCTGGTCCTGGGTTCTGAGCCAGTGTGAGATGCTTCTGGTCCTGGGTTCTGAGCCAGTGTGAGATGCTTCTGGTCCTGGGTTCTGAGCCAGTGTGAGATGCTTCTGGTCCTGGGTTCTGAGCCAGTGTGAGATGCTTCTGGTCCTGGGTTCTGAGCCAGTGTGAGATGTTTCTGGTCCTGGGTTCTGAGCCAGTGTGAGATGCTTCTGGTCCTGGGTTCTGAGCCAGTGTGAGATGCTTCTGGTCCTGGGTTCTGAGCCAGTGTGAGATGCTTCTGGTCCTGGGTTCTGAGCCAGTGTGAGATGCTTCTGGTCCTGGGTTCTGAGCCAGTGTGAGATGCTTCTGGTCCTGGGTTCTGAGCCAGTGTGAGATGCTTCTGGTCCTGGGTTCTGAGCCAGTGTGAGATGCTTCTGGTCCTGGGTTCTGAGCCAGTGTGAGATGTTTCTGGTCCTGGGTTTTGAGCCAGTGTGAGATGCTTCTGGTCCTGGGTTGGTTTGAGATGCTTCTGGTCCTGGGTTTTGAGCCAGTGTGAGATGTTTCTGGTCCTGGGTTTTGAGCCAGTGTGAGATGTTTCTGGTCCTGGGTTCTGAGCCAGTGTGAGATGCTTCTGATCCTGGGTTCTGAGCCAGTGTGAGATGCTTCTGGTCCTGGGTTCTGAGCCAGTGTGAGATGCTTCTGGTCCTGGGTTTTGAGCCAGTGTGAGATGTTTCTGGTCTGGGGCGCTGATGTCCACTCTCTCTCTGTCCCACCAGATGCCAAGGGGACTATCCGTGAGATCGTGCTGCCACGGGGTCTGGACCTGGACCGGCCGAAGCGGAGCCGGACCTCCTTCACGGCCGAGCAGCTGTACCGGCTGGAGATGGATTTCCAGCGCTGTCAGTACATGGTGGGCCGAGAGCGGACCGAGCTGGCCAGGCAACTCAACCTGTCCGAGACGCAGGTACGGGGAGTCTGGGTGAGGGGGCGGGGAGGGTGGTCCCCCGCGGGGTGTGGAGGGACCAGGGTCTCTGTAACGCCAGCCCAGACCCCCAAAGAACGGAGACGAGGAAACACTTTATCACACACAGAGTTGTGAGTCTGTGAAATTCCCTGCCTCAGAGGGCGGTGGAGGCCAGTTCTCTGGATACGTTCAAGAGGGAGCTAGATAGAGCTCTTAAAGACAGTGGAGTGACGGGATATGGGGAGAAGGCAGGAACGGGGTACTGATTGGGGATGATCAGCCGTGATCACATTGAATGGCGGTGCTGGCTTGCAGGGCCGAATGGCCTACTCCTGTACCTGTTGTCTATTGTCTATAATCCAAGCTGTTCTGTTCGTGGTTGTTTTTTTTATAAGATCATAAGTGATAGGAGCAGAATCAGGCCATTCGGCCCATCAAGTCTACTCCGCCATTCAATCACGGCTGATCTATCTCTCCCTCCTAACCCCATTCTCCTGCCTTCTCCCCATAACCCCTGACACCCGCACTAATCAAGAATCTATCTATCTCTGCCTTAAAAATATCCACTGACTTGTGGCCTCCACAGCCCTTTGTGGCAAAGAATTCCACAGATTCGCCGCCCTCTGGCTAAAGAAATTCCTCCTCATCTCCTTCCTAAAGGAACGCCCTTTAATTCTGAGGCTGTGCCCTCTGGTCCTAGACTCTCCCACCAGTGGAAACATGTGACAGATTCACCACCCTCTGACTACGTTGTCTTTGCGCTGACGGGATAGCAGGCGACAAAAAAGCTTTTCGCTGTACCTCGGGCCAGGTGGCAATAAACTGGAGTCAGCTGCCCTCACCCCTGGCCGGACGATTGTGGACAGGAGCTGTGGGCAGAGCCGCAGATGCCCGACGGCTGCCTGTGTCTCTGCACCTCACATTGAAGTTTATTGGCCAAGTGTGTTCACATACAAGGAATTTGCTTTGTCAAGTCAAACAAACTTTATTGTCATTTAGAAATACATTGATATATGAAGTTCCAAACGAAATTCCGTTGCATTTGGCTCCCTGTGCAACACGATAATTAACAGAAGGATAGACATGGATAAAATGGATAAAATGATAAATAGACGATGGTGGCAGCCCATTACATGGCATTCAGGAGTCTGATGGCTCGTGGGAAGAAGCTGTTGCAGAACCTTGATGTTCTGCTCCTTATGCTGCGATATCTTTTGCCCGAGGGCAGCAGAGTGAACAGTCCGTGATGGAGATGTGTGGGGTCTTTTATAATACTGCTGGCCTTAGACACGCAACGTTTGGTCGCAATATCCCCGATTGAGGGGAGAGAGGTCCCGATGATTTTTTCCGCTGTCCTCACCACTCTCTGCACGGACTTCCAGTCGGAGGCTTTACAGTCCCCAAACCAGACAGAGATACAGCTGGTCAAAATACTCTCTATGGTGCCCCTGTAGAAAGTGGTGAGGATGGGATGGGGGAGGTGAGCTCTTCTCATCCGGCGCAGAAAGTGCAACCACTGCTGCACTCTCTTGCGGTTGTTGCTTTGGTGCTCCGCTCGCAAGTAAACATTATAGTTGGGTGTCCCTGTGAAAGGTCGCTGACATGACATAGAAACATAGAAAATAGGTGCAGGAGTAGGCCATTCGGCCCTTCGAGCCTGCACCGCCATTCAATGTGATCATGGCTGATCATCCAACTCAGTATCCCGTACCTGCCTTCTCTCCATACCCTCTGATCCCTTCAGCCACAAGTGCCACATCTAACGCCCTCTTAAATATAGCCAATGAACTGGCCTCAACTACCTTCTGTGGCAGAGAATTCCACAGACTCACCACTCTCTGTAAAGAATGTTTTCCTCATCTCGGTCCTAAAGGAATTCCCCCTTATCCTCAGACTGTGACCCCTTGTTCTGGACTCCCCCAACAGCGGGAACAATCTTCCAGCATCTAGCCTGTCCAACCCCTTAAGAATGTTGTAAGTTTCTATAAGATCCCCCCTCAATCTTCTAAATTCCAGCGAGTGCAAGCCGAGTCTATCCAATCTTTCCTCATATGAAAGTCCTGACATCCCAGGACTTCCCATGACAAAATAGCTTCCTAGACTCTCCCACCATGGGCAGTCACGGTGGCGCAACGGTAGAGTTGCTGCTTTACATCGAATACAGCGCCAGAGACCAGGGTTCGATCCCGACTACGGGCGCTGCCTGTACGGAGTTTGTACGTTCTCCCCGTGACCTGCGTGGGTTTTCTCCGAGATCTCCGGTTTCCTCCCGCCCTCCAAAGACGCGCAGGTTTGTCGGTTAATTAGCTTGGTGTAGATGTGAAAAATGTTCCTAGCGGGCGTAGGATGGTGTTAATGTGTGTGGGGATCGCTGGCAGGCACGGACCCGGTGGGCCGAAGGGCCTGTTTCCGTGCTGTATCTCTACACTTAACAAAACAGAACTAATCCTCTCCATATCCACTCTATCCAGGCCTTTCACCATTCGGTAAGTTTGACTGGGCCAGAATCCTCCAGTTTGTCTCTGACTAGCTTCACCATGGGTTCTTTGTTATTATAGACAATGGACAATAGGTGCAGGAGGAGGCCATTCGGCCCTTCGAGCCAGCACCACCATTCAATGTGATCACGGCTGATCATCCCCAATCAGTACCCCCGTTCCTGCCTTCTCCCCGTATCCCCTGACTCCGCTATCTTTAAGAGCCCCATCTAGCTCTCCCTTGAAAGCATCCAGAGAAACGGCCTCCACTGCCCTCTGAGGCAGAGAATTCCACAGACTCACAACCCTCTGTGAGAAAAAGTGTTTCCTCGTCTCCTTATTCTTAAATAAGGAGACAACCCCTTATTCTCAAGGGGCCGACCCCTTATTCTTAAACTGTGGCCCCTGGTTCTGGACTCCCCCAACATCGGGAACATGTTTCCTGCCTCTAGCGTGTCCAAACCATTCATAATCTTGGATATTTCAATGAGATCCCCGCTCATCCTTCTAAATCCTAGAATGTACAAGCCCAGCCGCTCCATTCTCTCAGCATATGACAGTCCCGCCACCCACATTATCTCAGTGGGGCTGTGTCTATGGCCTGTACAGCTGCAAGGTTGATGCATTTCACTGTTATGTTGACGGTAAACGTGCCCAAGATACACTCCCTCGATGAGAGGAGGGGGCTGGGGCGGGGGCGGGGGGAGGGGGTGGGTGGGGGAGGTAGCTGGTGCCCCAGGGTGACGTGCATCTTGTTCGAAGTGCTGCTGCTATTTTGTCATGTCAGCGACCTTTCACAGTGACAGCCAACTATAATGTTTACTTGCGAGCGGAGCACCAAAGCAAATTCCTTGTATGTGAACACACTTGGCCAATAAACTTCAATGTGAGGTGCAGAGACACAGGCAGCCGTCGGGCATCTGCGGCTCTGCCCACAGCTCCTGTCCACAATCGTCCGGCCAGGGGTGAGGGCAGCTCACTCCAGTTTATTGCCACCTGGCCCGAGGTACAGTGAAAAGCATTTTTGTCGCCTGCTATCCCGTCAGCGCAAAGACAATGCAGTCAGAGGGTGGTGAATCTGTCACATGTTTCCACTGGTGGGAGAGTCCAGGACTAGAGGGCACAGCCTCAGAATTAAAGGGCGTTCCTTTAGGAAGGAGATGAGGAGGAATTTCTTTGGACAGAGGGTGGTGAATCTGTTGAACTTATTGCCACAGATGGCTGTGGAGGCCAAGTCAGTGGACATTTCTAACGCAGAGATAGATAGATTAGAAACATAGAAAATAGGTGCAGGAGTAGGCCATTCGGCCCTTCGAGCCTGCACCGCCATTCAATATGATCATGGCTGATCATCCAACTCAGTATCCCGTACCTGCCTTCTCTCCATGCCCTCTGATCCCCTTAGCCACAAGGGCCACATCTAACTCCCTCTTAAATATAGCCAATGAACTGGCCTCAACTACCCTCTGTGGCAGAGAGTTCCAGAGACCCACCACTCTCTGTGTGAAAAAAATCCTTCTCATCTCGGTCCTAAATTCTTGATTAATGCGGGTGTCGGGGGTTATGGGGGGAAGGCAGCAGAATGGGGTTAGGTGGGAGAGGTAGATCAGCCACGGTTGAATGGCAGAGTAGACTCGATGGGCCGAATGGCCTAATTTTGCTCCTATCACTAATGAACGTATCAACATCACCAGTCTCTCAAAGCACCTTGGGAACCTGAGGGGCAGGTCTTTCACACAGAGGGTGGTGGGCGTATGGAACGAGCTGCCGGAGGACGTGGTTGAGGCTGGGACTATCCCAACGTTTAAGAAACTGTCAGCCAGGTACATGGACGGGGCAGGTTTACAGGGATATTGGCCAAAGGCATGCAGATGGGACTGGTGTAGCTGGGACAATGTTCTGACCTTAGACCCCCCGGGACTGCGCAGCCCGCGGCTGAGGCCGTGGCCGGTGGCGGTAGTGGAGAGGTGGGTTCGGCGGCCAATGATGGCGTCGACCAGCGGATGTGGACGGACCACACGGACGTGAGGACGCCGCTGCCGGGGGGAGAACGATGGGGGACCGGCGTAGGGGGGCCTCCATGAGGGCGGGTGGTGTGGGAAAGGGGGGAAGAACAAAGTGGAACAGGCGTATGGGGGGGGGGAGGGGAATTTGTGACTGTCAGCGCCCTTTATGTAGCAACTATTCGCATACATTGGGTATACAAAAAAGCTTTGATCTGGTATTTTGTTGGTCCACGTGCTTGATCAATGGTGTTTTATCATTAATGTCTTATTATTATTAATGTTTAGTGTTTTCTGAGTCATTCGTAACTGTCACTGTATGTCATGTTGTTATTTGTGGGCGGAGCACCAAGGCAAATTCCTTGTATGTGAATACTTGGCCAATAAACTTACTTAGTGACTTACTTACAAGCAAAGTATTTTACTGTGACTTGTCACCTGTGATAATAAAGTATTCTATGCTATCCTATTCTATTCTATATCGGTCAGCATGAGCAGGTTGGGCCGAAGGGCCTGTTTTCACGCTGTATCACTCTGTGATCTATTCACTGGGATGTACAAAACTAACATTTCTGCATTCCACACCTGGAGTACCGTGTGCAGGTTTGGTCCCCTAATTTGAGGAAGGACATTCTTGCTATTGAGGGAGAGCAGCGTAGGTTCACCAGGTTAATTCCCGGGATGGCGGGGCTGTCATACGCTGAGAGAATGGAGCGGCTGGGCTTGTACACTCTGGAGTTTAGAAGGATGAGAGGGGATCTCATTGAAACATATTCGATTATTAAGGGTTTGGACACGCTAGAGGCATGGAAACACGTGCCCGATGTTGGGGGGAGTCCAGAACCAGGGGCCACGGTTTAAGAATAAGGGGTAAGCCATTTGGAACGGAGACGAGGAAACACTTTTTCACACAGAGAGTGGTGAGTCTGTGGAATTCTCTGCCTCAGAGGGCGGCGGAGGCCGGTTCTCTGGATACTTTCAAGAGAGAGCTAGATAGGGCTCTTAAAGATAGAGGAGTCAGGGGATATGGGGAGAAGGCAGGAACGGGGTACTGATTGGGGATGATCAGCCATGATCACATTGAATGGAGGTGCTGGCTCGAAGGGCCGAATGGCCTCCTCCTGCACCTATTGTCTATTGTCTATTGTCTATTTATTCAACCTCATTCAATATTTTTATTGAAACCATTTTGCAAGGTCATGTCTTTGCCTATGTAGTCTTCTTCTCCTTCTTGTCGAGTCCACACACAAGATTAGAGGTTGTTCAGCCAGAGCTAAACACACTTGTCCGCATCTGCATACAATGGTGTCCGTCTTGTCGCTCCTTGTTCTTCTTGTGAGCGGCGGTGGAAAGATTGGTGGAAACAGGGCCGCGACCTGGACGCTCTTTCCTTGACCCCGCCTATGTATTTAAATAATTCAGTGTTAAATGATTTTGTATATTGCTCAAATGACGGGGTTCAGATGTTTGAGGATATCCATTTCTGTGGAAAGTTTCACGTGCATAAGTTCATTAGTGATAGAAACATAGAAACATAGAAAATAGGTGCAGGAGTAGGCCATTCGGCCCTTCGAGCCTGCACCGCCATTCAATGTGATCACGCCTGATCATCCAACTCAGTATCCCGTACCTGCCTTCTCTCCATACCCCCTGATCCCTTTAGCCACAAGGGCCACATCTAACGCCCTCTTAAATATAGCCAATGAACTGGCATCAACTACCTTCTGTGGCAGAGAATTCCAGAGACTCACGACTCTCTGTGTAAAGAATGTTATCCTCATTTCGGTCCTAAAGGAATTCCCCCTTATCCTTAGACTGTGACCCCTTGTCCTGGACTCCCCCAACATCGGGAACAATCTTCCAGCATCCAGCTTGTCCAACCCCTTAAGAATTTTGTAAGTTTCTATAAGATCCCCCCTCAATCTTCTAAATTCCAGCGAGTTGCGGTTGCTTACACACACACATATGTAAATATGTGATTATGCCCAGTCCATCATTGACTCTGACCTCCCTACCATCGAGGGGATTTACCGCAGTCGCTGCCTCAAAAAGGCTGCCAGCATCATCAAGGACCCACACCACCCTGGCCACACACTCATCTCCCCGCTGCCTTCAGGTAGAAGGTACAGGAGCCTGAAATCTGCCTAACATCCAGGTTCAGGAATAGCTACTTCCCCACAGCCATCCAGCTATTAAAATCAACTCATACTAAACTCTGAACATTAATAGCCCATTGCACTTCATCTGTTTATTTATGTGTGTGTGTGTATATATACATTCAATGGTATATGGACACACTGATTTGTATTTCTGCCTACTATATTCTGTTGGGCTGAAGCAAAGCAAGAATTTAATTGTCCTATCTGGGACACATGACAATAAACTCTGTTGAATCTTGAACCTTGAAATCCAAATAAAAGATTTAACACAAAAAATGGAAACCCTTGACATAAAGTCAATGATGTAAAGACAATGATATCATCGAAAATGACTTCCGGTCTTGACGTCATCACAAATAGAGGCGGGATGGTTTTCGTGTGATTGACGTGAGGAAGGACCAATCGGGCGTGGGGACTGCAAGGTGCCGGCCAATGGTAGCGGAGTGGGAGGGGCGGGCCCTGCAGCCGCCAGCAGCAAGTTAGGTTGTGGTGGCGGCGGCGGTGGTAGTTGCGGTTGTTTGACGGGGAGCGAGAACGCCTGGTCAAGGAGAAGCAACCGGTGAACGGAAACCTATTCAGCGGAGAGTCACGGAGCGTAAACCTGAGGCGGACCAGGCGGCGGAGGTGGTGGAGCAGCAGCAGGAGGAGGAGAGGCGACGGGACGGGCGACACCGCTCTTCTAGGAGCAGAATTAGGCCATTCGGCCCATTGAGCCATCTCTGGAATTCAGTCATGGCTGATCTATCTCTCTCTCTCAACCCCATTCTCCTGCCTTCTCCCCATAACCTCTGACACCCGCACTAATCAAGAATCTATGGTTAAGAAGGAACTGCAGATGCTGGAAAATCAGCCGCCATTCAGATCATGCGTGGGTTCATTGGAAAATGCAGCATAATCACGGACGATTCGCACCCTGTCCACTCCTTCTCCCCGCGGGCAAAAGAAGTGTGAAAACACACACCTCCAGGTTGAGGGACAGTTTCTTCCCAGCTGTTATCAGGCAACTAAATCATCCCACCACAACCAGAGAGCGGTGTTGAACTACTACCTACAATAGACAATAGACAATAGGTACAGGAGTTGGCCATTCGGCCCTTCGAGCTCATTGATAACCCTCAGACCCTTATCCTTGAACAGACTTTGCTGGCTTTACCTTGCACTGAACGTTATTCCTTTATCCGGTATCTATACACTATAAATGGTTCGATTATAATCATGTTTTAAGAAGGAACTGCAGAAGCTGGAAAATCGAAGGCAGACAAAAATGCTGGAGAAACTCAGCGGGTGCGGCAGCATCTATGGAGCGAAGGAGAAAGGCGACGTTTCGGGCCGAAACCCTTCTTCAGACTGACTAATCAAGAATCTATCTACCTCTGGTTCAATATTGAACCACCACGATATTGGGGGTTCAGTGTTGATGTGGATAGAGAACTGGCTGGCAGACAGGAAGCAAAGAGTAGGAGTAAACGGGTCCTTTTCAGAAAGGCAGGCCGTGAGTAGTGGGGTACCGCAAGGCTCAGTGCCGGGACCCCAGCTATTTACAATATACATTAATGATTTGGACGAGGGAATTGAATGCAACATCTCCAAATTTGCAGATGACACCAAGCTGGGGGGTATAGTTAACCATATAACCATATAACAATTACAGCACGGAAACAGGCCTTCTCGGCCCTTCCAGTCCGTGCCGACCATTTATTTTCCCCTAGTCCCATCTACCTGCACTCAGACCATACCCCTCCATTCCCTTCCCGTCCATATACCTATCCACTTTACTTTTAAATGTTAAAATCGATCCTGCCTCCACCACTTCTGCTGGAAGATCATTCCACACAGCCACCACTCTCCGAGTAAAGAAGTTCCCCCTCATGTTACCCCTAAACTTCTGTCCCTTAACTCTCATGTCGTGCCCTCTTGTTTGAATCTTCCCTACCCTCAACGGGAAAAGCTTATTCACGTCAACTCTGTCCATCCCTTTCATCATTTTAAAGACCTCAATCAAGTCCCCCCTTAACCTTCTGCGCTCCAAAGAATAAAGACCTGACTTGTTCAACCTTTCACTGTAACTTAGTTGCTGGAACCCAGGCAACATTCTAGTAAATCTCCTCTGTACTCTCTCTATTTTGTTAGGTGTGAGGAGGATGCTAGGAGGCTGCAGGGTGATTTGGATAGGCTGAGTGAATGGGCAGATGCATGGCAGATGCAGTATAATGTGGATAAATGTGAGGTTATCCACTTTGGTGGCAAAAACATGAGGTTAGACTATTATCTGAATGGTGGCAGATTAGGAAAAGGGGAGACGCAACGAGACCTGGGTGTCATGGTACACCAGTCATTGAAAGTAGGCATGCAGGTGCAGCAGGCAGTGAAGAAAGCAAATGGTATGTTAGCATTCATAGCGAAAGGATTTGAGTATAGGAGCAGGGAGGTTCTACTGCAGTTGTACAGGGTTTTGGTGAGGCCACACCTGGAGTATTGCGTACAGTTTTGGTCTCCAAATGTGAGGAAAGACATTCTTGCCATAGAGGGGGTTCAGAGAAGGTTCACCAGACTGATTCCTGGGATGTCGGGACTTTCATATGAGGAAAGATTGGATAGACTCGGCTTGTACTCGCTGGAATTTAGAAGATTGAGGGGGGATCTTATAGAAACTTACAAAATTCTTAAGGGGTTGGACAAGCTAGATGCTGGAAGATTGTTCCCGCTGTTGGGTGAGTCCAGAACAAGGGGTCACAGTCTAAGGATAAGGGGGAATTCCTTTAGGACCGAGATGAGGAAAACATTTTTCACACAGAGAGTGGTGAGTCTCTGGAATTCTCTGCCACAGAAGGTAGTTGAGGCCAGTTCATTGGCTATATTTAAGAGGGAGTTAGATGTGGCCCTTGTGGCTAAAGGGATCAGAGGGTATGGAGAGAAGGCAGGTACGGGATACTGAGTTGGATGATCAGCCATGATCACATTGAATGGCGGTGCAGGCTCGAAGGGCCGAATGGCCTACTCCTGCACCTATTTTCTATGTTTCTATGTTTCTATGTATCTATCTCTGCCTTAAAGATATCCACTGAATTGCCCTCCACAGCCGTCTGTGGCAAAGAATTCCACAGATTCACCACCCTCTGACTAAATAAATTTCTCCTCATCTCCTTCCTGAAGGAACGTCCTTTAATTCTGAGGCTTTGCCCTCTGGTCCTGGACTCTCCCACTGGTGGAAACATCCTCTCCACATCCACTCTATCCAGGCCTCTCACTATGTTTGGCTTTGTTACGTTTCTTGGGTTTAGTTCCTGTTCAGTTGGGTTGGTGAATGTCGCAGAGGTTGATGTAATTGGTTGAGATTGTTGCAGTGCGAATGCGGTTCGGCATCTTGAAGGGCTTGTTGCTTTTGGTTAGCCTGTTGTAGTTGCATACAGGCTGAGCTTAATGTCTCCTGATTTAGTATCAGTCGCACCAGCTTGCTGTATGGTGCTGCCACTGGTACAGTTTGGTACAGTTTGGTACAAGGTTTAAGGTTCACCTATATTTGCCACATGCACCAGTTAAGGTACAGTCACATTTGAACGACCCTGCAGCCACACGATCAAAAATATCACAATACACAACAGAATACAGCATGAACATCCACCAACATTCTTAGACAATAATAGACAATAGGTACAGGAGTAGGCCATTCGGCCCTTCGAGCCGGCACCGCCATTCAATGTGATCATGGCTGATCATCCAACTCAGTATCCCGTACCTGCCTTCTCTCCATACCCGCTGATCCCTTTAGCCACAAGGGCCACATCTAACGCCCTCTTAAATATAGCCAATGAACTGGCCTCAACTACCTTCTGTGGCAGAGAGTTCCAGAGACTCACCACTCTCTGTGTAAAGAATGTTTTCCTCATCTCGTTCCTAAAAGACTTCCCCCTTATCCTTAAACTGTGACCCCTTGTTCAGGACTTCCCCAACATCGGGAACAATCTTCCTGCATCTAGCCTGTCCAACCCCTTAAGAATTTTGTAAGTCTCTATAAGATTCTCCCTCAATCTTCTAAATTCCAGCGAGTACAAGCCGAGTCTATCCAGTCTTTCTTCGTATGGAAGCCCTGCCATCCCAGGAATCAGTCTGGTGAACCTTCTCTGTACCCCCTCTATGGCAAGAATGTCTTTCCTCAGTATAGGAAAACTGTACGCAATACTCCAGGTGTGGCCTCACCAAGACCCTGTACAACTGCAGTAGAACCTCCCTGCTCTTGTACTCAAATCCTTTTGCAATGAATGCCAACATACCATTCGCTTTCTTCACTGCCTGCTGCACCTGCATGCCTACTTTCAATGACTGGTGTACCATGACACCCAGGTCTCGTTGCATCTCCCCTTTTTCTAATTTGCCACCATTCAGATAATAGTCTAACCTCATGTTTTTGCCACCAAAGTGGATAACCTCACATTTATCCACATTATACTGCATCTGCCATGCATCTGCCCATTCACCCAGCCTATCCAAATCACCCTGCAGCCTCCAAGCATCCTCCTCACACCTAACTATACCCCCCAGCTTGGTGTCATCTGCAAATTTGGAGATGTTGCATTCAATTCCCTCGTCCAAATCATTAATTTGGATAGGACGGGTTTGAAGGAATATGGACCAAACGCAGATAGGTGGGACTAGTGTAGCTGGGACATTTTGGTCGATGTGGGCAAGTTGGGCTGAAGGGTAAGTTGATTCTATTTCTCGATGTTCCAGGTGGATATAGGGGTGTCACGGTGGTGCCGCGGTAGAGTTGCTGCCTCACAGCGCCGGAGTTGCTGCCTCACATTTATCCACATTATACTGCATCTGCCATGCATTTGCCCACTCACCTTGCAGTCTCCTAGCATCCTCCTCACAGCTAACACTGCCCCCCAGCTTCGTGACATCTGCAAATATCGAGATGTTGCATTCAATTCCCTGGTCCAAATCATTAATATATATTGTAAATAGCTGGGGTCCCAGCACTGAGCCTTGCGGTACCCCACTAGTCACTGCCTGCCATCCTGAAAAGGACCCGTTTACTCCTACTCTTTGCTTCCTGTCTGCCAGCCAGTTCTCTATCCACATCAATACTGAACCCCCAATACCGTGTGCTTTAAGTTTGCATACTAATCTCTTATGTGGGACCTTGTCGAAAGCCTTCTGAAAGTCCAGATACACCACATCCACTGGTTCTCCCCTATCCACGCTGCTAGTTACATCCTCGAAAAATTCTATAAGATTTGTCAGACATGATTTACCTTTCATAAATCCATGCTGACTTTGTCCAATGATTTCACCACTTTCCAAATGCGCTGCTATCCCATCTTTAATAACTGACTCCAGCAGTTTCCCCCACTACCGATGGGGTGTTAGACTAACTGGTCTGTAATTCCCCGTTTTCTCTCTCCCTCCCTTTTTAATAAGTGGGCCATTCGGCCCTTCGAGCCAGCACCGCCATTCAATGTGATCATGGCTGATCATCCACAATCAGTACCCCGTTCCTGCCTTCTCCCCATAACCCCTGACTCCGCGATTTTTAAGAGCCCTATCTAGTTCTCTCTTGAAAGCATCCAGAGAACCTGCCTCCACCGCACTCTGAGGCAGAGAATTCCACACTCACCACTCTCTGTGAGAAAAAGTGTTTCCTCGTCTCCGTTCTAAACGGCTTACCATTTATTCTTAAACTATGGCCCCTAGTTCTGGACTCCCCCAACATCGGGAACATGTTTCCTGCCTCTAGCGTGTCCAAACCCTTAACAATCTTGTATGTTGCAATGAGATCCCCTCTCATCCTTCTAAACTCCAGAGTGTACAAGCCCAGCCGCTCCATTCTCTCAGCATATGACAGTCCCGCCATCTCGGGAATTAACCTGGTGAACCTACGCTGCACTCCCTCAATAGCAAGAATGTCCTTCCTCAAATTAGGGGACCAAAACTGTACACAATACTCCAGGTGTGGTCTCACTAGGGCCCTGTACAACTGCAGAAGGACCTCTTTGCCCCTATACTCGAGTGTGGTGTGTGTGCTGGACTGGGCTACATCTACAGTGGTGGGGACCTCAGTACACGTGACAATAAACTACACTAAACTAGACATTGATAAGGCCACAACGATCTAGAGATACTCAACGGGTCAGGCAGCATCTGTGGAGGAGAATCGACAGGCGATGTTTCAATGTGTAGCCCTTAGAGTCGCAGAATCGCACCACGTGAGAACAGGCCCTTCGGCCCAACTTGCCCACACCAACCCTCAATAGCACTTTCCTCAAATTAGGGGACCAAAACTGCACCCAGTACTCCAGGTGTGGTCTCACTGGGGATTTCAGGCCTGCCCGTTAACTTCAGAGTGATTTTAGCATATTTTGAGACCCAAGAAACTGCAGATGATGTAATCTAGTTTAAACCTCAAGTGCGGGGGGAACCCAGCGGGTCAGGCAGCATCTGGGGAAGGAATGGGCAGGAATGGGCGCTTTGGGTCGGAACCCTTCTTCTGTGTCTGTCTGAAGAAGGATGGCCTCACATCGACAGACGCATGTTCGGCCCACTGAGTCCATGCTGACCAGCACTCCAGCACCAGAGACAATTTACAATTTTTACCAAAGCCAATTAGCCTGCAAACCTGTACGTCTTTGGAGCTTGCGAGGAATCCGGATTTACGAGGATGTTGCCAGGACTAGAGGGTGTGAGCTATAGGGAGAGGTTGAGCAGGCTGGGTCTCTATTCCTTGTAGCGCAGGAGTATGAGGGGAGATCTTATAGACGTGTACAAAATTATGAGAGGAATAGATCGGGTAGAGTCTCTTGCCCAGAGTAGGGGAATCGAGGACCAGAGGACACAGGTTCAAGGTGAAGGGGAAAAGATTTAACAGGAATCTGAGGGGTAACGTTTTCACACAAAGGGTGGTGGGTGTATGGAACGAGCTGGCAGAGGAGGTAGTTGAGGCTGGGACTATCCCAACATTTAAGAAACAGGTACATGGATAGGACAGGTTTGGAGGGATCTGGACCAGGCGCAGGCAGGTGGGACTAGTGTAGCTGGGACATGTTGGCCGTTGTGGGCAAGTAGGGCCGAAGGGCCTGTTTCCACACTGTATCAGTCTATGGCTCTGTGACCTGGAGAACATCCATGCGGTCACGGAGAGCACGTCCAAACTCCTTGCCGACAGCGGCTGTAGTCAGGATCGAACCCGTGTCCCTGGCGCTGTAAGGCAGTAATTTTTGTACGGCACGGTGGCGCAGCGGTAGAGTTGCTGCCTCACAGCGAATGCCGCGACGGAGACCCGGGTTCGATCCCGACTGCGGGTGCTGCCTGTACGGAGTTTGCACGTTCTCCCCGTGGGCCTTTCTCCGAGATCTTCGGTTTCCTCCCACACTCCAAAGACGTGCAGGTTTGTAGGTTAATTGGCTCGGTGTAAGTGTGTAAATTGTCCCTGGTGGGTGTAAGATGGTGTTAGTGTGCGGGGGGATCGCTGGTCGGCGCGGACACAGCGTGCCGAAAGGGCCTGTTTCCGCTCTGAACTAGTTTATCTCTGAACTAAACTGAACTAAAGTCTACCTCTGCCCCACCTGAGCGACCCCGACATTTTCTCTTCGTTTCACGTAAGCTGGTGTCTGTCAGGAAGTCTACACCACTTGAAGAGACTGATCGATGAAGAACGACTTTTACACTGAGAGCTACAAGAATGTATTTGCCACGGGGCTTCTCAAAACCAAGTCTTCTTTCCTTCAAAAGCGAATACATTTCCGGAGTGTGTATGTATAATATTACAGGGTAGCAATTGCCTTACTTTCATAGACTGATGTACAAGGACATCAGTCCAGATCCCGTTGTACTTCCCCTTTTCCCAACTTGACGCCATTTAGCTGGTAGACCAAGAGCAGCGTTGTTCCTGTTGAGGGTGTCGGGACCAGTACAGCGTCCCTTGTAGGCAGGGTCCGGGAGGGGCAAGGATCACCGCCACTCCACCTAGTGTCCGCGAGGGGAGGAGCGGCTCTGCTGTCAGTGACCCGAGGACCGGTGATGGGAACTAGGGGAGAGGGCAGGGCCTGAAGATGTCCTGGGCGGGTTGCTCCTAGGCCTGGCCAAGCTGGCCATCCGCGGGTCAAGGCCCCCGGCGGAAGAGAGCTTTGCCCGTGCCTGATGCTTGCCCCTTTACCAGGGTTGCATAGTACAGACAAAAGACAACAGGTGCAGGAGTAGGCCATTCGGCCCTTCGAGCCAGCACCACCATTCAATGTGATCGTGGCTGATCATCCCCAATCAGTACCCCGTTCCTGCCTTCTCCCCATATCCCCTGACTCCGCTATCTTTAAGAGCCCTATCTAACTCTCTCTTGAATGCATCCAGAGAACCGGCCTCCACCGCCCTATGAGGCAGAGAATTCCACAGACTCACAACTCTCTGTGAGAAAAAGTGTTTCCTCGTCTCTGTTCTAAATGGTTTACCCCTTATTCTTAAACTGTGGCCCCTGGTTCTGGACTCCCCCAACATCGAGAACATGTTTCCTGCCTCTAGCGTGTCCAAACCCTTAACAATCTTATATGTTTCAATAAGATCCCCTCTCATCCTTCTAAACTCCAGAGAATAACTGCACCATAGTTGATTGATGATATTGTCACATGCTGGTGGGAATGTCACCACGGTTATTGTTTTTTTTTGGTTTCTGTATTGTGTTGAAATTAAATAAATTCTGGAAGTTGGCGTGCAGGTACAGCAGGCAGTGAAGAAAGCTAATGTTGGCCTTCATAACAAGAGGATTTCAGTATAGGAGTGGAGAGGGTCTTCTGCAGTCGTATAGGGCTCTGGTGAGACCACATCTGGAGTATTGTGTACAGTTTTGGTCTCCTCATTTGAGGAAGGACATCCTTGTGACTGAGGCAGTGCAGCGTAGGTTCACGAGATTGATCCCTGGGATGGCGGGACTGCCATATGAGGAAAGATTGAAAAGACTAGGCTTGTATTCACTGGAGTTTAGAAGGATGAGGGGGCATCTTATCGAAACATATAAAATTATAAAAGGACTGGACAAGCTAGATGCAGGAAAAATGTTCCCAATGTTGGGCGAGTCCAGACCCAGGGGCAACAGTCTTAGAATAAAGGGGAGGTCATTTAAGACTGAGGTGAGAAAAAACATTTTCACCCAGAGAGTTGTGAATTTATGGAATTCCCTGCCACAGAGGGCAGTGGAGGCCAAGTCACTGGATGGATTTAAGAGAGAGTTAGATAGAGCTCTAGGGGCTAGTGGAATCAAGGGATACGGGGAGAAGGCAGGCACAGGTTATTGATTGGGGACGATCAGCCATGATCACAATGAATGGCGGTGCTGACTCGAAGGGCCGAATGGCCTCCTCCTGCACCTATTTTCTATGTTTCTATGTTTCTAAGTAGAATGGATAAGGGGGAGCCAGTGGATGTGGTGTATCTGGACTTTCAAAAATCCTTTGACAAGGTCCCACACAAGAGATTAGTGGGCAAAATTAGATCACGGTATTAGGGGTAGGGTATTGATGTGGATAGAGAACTGGCTAGCAGACAGGAAACAAAGAGTAGGAATTAACGGGTCCTTTTCAGAATGGCAGGCAGTGACTAGTGGGGTACCGCAAGGCTCAGTGCTGGGACCCCAGTTTACAATATATATTAATGATTTAGACGAGGGAATTAGGCCTAAGAGCTGTATCTAACTCTCTCTTTAATACATCCAGTGAATCGGCCTCCAACGCATTGTGGCAGAGAATTCCACAGATTCACAACTCTGTGTGAAAACGTTTTTCCTCATCTCAGTCCTAAATGGCCGACCCCCTTATTCTTAAACGACGACAACCTGGTTCTGGACCGCCCCAACGTAGGGAACATATTTCCTGCCTCCAGCCTCGCCAATAACTGTTTGGGCGGCCACGGTGGCGCAGCGGTAGAGTTGCCGCCTTACAGCGAATGCAGCGCCGGAGACCCGGGTTCCATCCCCATTACGGGCGCTGTCTGTACGGAGTTTGCACGTTCTCCCCGTGACCCGCGTGGGTTTTCTCCAAGATCTCCGGTTTCCTCCCGCACTCCAAAGACGTGCAGGTTTGTAGGTTAATTGTCTTGGTGTAAATGTAAACACTGTCCCTAGTGTGTGTAGGATAGTGTTAATGTGCGGGGATCGCTGGTCGGCGCGGTCCCGGTGGGCCGAAGGGCCTGTTTCCGCCCTGTATCAAAACAATCCTTTAAGAACGTTATATGTTTCTATAAGATCCCCTCCCATCCTTCTTGATTCAAGGTTAAGTTTAATGTTAGTTAACTAACTTACTCACCCACCCCCACCCTTTCCTGTGTTACACCTGGATTTGCATCCTCCCCCCATCTCCCCCACACCCCCAGCCCCCCACCCCCACCCCCGACCCGCTGAGTTACTCCAGCACTCTGTGAAACGTCACCTATCCATGTTCTCCACAGATGCTGCCTGACCCGCTGAGTTACTCCAGCACTCTGTGAAACGTCACCTATCCATGTTCTCCACAGAAGGATTTGAGTATAGGAGCAGGGAGGTTCTACTTCAGTTGTACAGGGTCTTGGTGAGACCACACCTGGAGTATTGCGTACAGTTCTGGTCTCCAAATCTGAGGAAGGACATTATTGCCATAGAGGGAGTGCAGAGAAGGTTCACCAGACTGATTCCTGGGATGTCAGGACTGTCTTATGAAGAAAGACTGCATAGACTCGGTTTATACTCTCTAGAATTTAGGAGATTGAGAGGGGATCTTATAGAAACGTACAAAATTCTTAAGGGGTTGGACAGGCTAGATGCAGGAAGATTGTTCCCGATGTTGGGGAGGTCCAGGACAAGGGGTCACGGCTTAAGGATAAGGGGGAAGTCCTTTAGGACCGAGATGAGAAGGACTTTTTTCACACAGAGAGTGGTGAGTCTCTGGAACTCTCTGCCACAGAGGGTAGTTGAGGCCAGTTCATTGGCTATATTTAAGAGGGAGTTAGATGTGGCCCTTGTGGCTAAGGGGATCAGAGGGTATGGAGAGAAGGCAGGTAAGGGATACTGAGTTGGATGATCAGCCATGATCACATTGAATGACGGTGCAGGCTCGAAGGGCCGAATGGCCTACTCCTGCACCTAATTTCTATGTTTCTATGTTCTATGATGCCTGACCCGCTGAGTTACTCCAGCACTCTGTGTCTACCTTCGATGCAAAGTCCCTTCCTACAACACTGCTTTTGTACATGTTGCCCGAGTCGTCAGAGTTTGGTGGTTGCTATATTTCACTGGATGTGTTGAGTTGTGACCGGCTTTCTCTGCTTTGTCTGGCTTGATGCGGTTGCGTTCTACCCCGCGCTGTTTGTTGTGGTTTATCGCCATTCCTCTCGTGTTCCAGGCATGGCATTTTCTGTTGTGGCTTTGTCATGGTGTCGTGCAGCACAGAGCCACAGCCAGTCTTAGAGCGGAGCAAGTCCCATGTACCACCGGCCAGCATGTCCCTTCTCCACAACTCCCACATGCCCGCCTTTGGCCCATAACATAGAAGCAGAGAAACATAGTAGGAGTAGGAAAGCGAATGGTATGTTAGCATTCATAGCGAAAGGATTTGTGTAGGAGCAGGGAGGTTCTACTGCAATTGTACAGGGTTTTGGTGAGGCCACACCTGGAGTACTGCGTACAGTTCTGGTCTCCAAATCTGCAGGAGTGGGTCATATGCTGAGCGGCTGGGAACACTCTGGAATTTAGAAGGATGAGAGGGGATCTTATTGAAACATATAAGATTGTTAAGGGTTTGTACACGCTAGAGGCAGGAAACATGTTCCCGATGTTTGGGGGAGTCCAGAACCAGGGACCAGGGGCCCTAGAGCTCGATCTAACTCTCTCTTCAATGAAATCTCTTAAATTAGTACGGATGTTAGGCTCGATGGGCCGAAGGGTCTGTTTCCGCGCTGCATCTCTGAACTACACTAATCCAAGAGGTAACTCTTTTTCTCCCAGAGAGTTGATTTTTTCAAGAGAGAGTTAGATTTAGCTCTTGGGGTTAATGGGGTCAATGGATATGGGGAGAAGGCAGGAATGGGGAACTGATTGGGGATGATCAGCCATGATCATATTGAATGGCGGTGCTGGCTCGAAGGGCCGAATGGCCTCCTCCTGCACCTATTGTCTTTGTTTCTATGTTACTCGTTCTGGGGTTATGGGGAGAAGGCAGGGGAATGGGGTTAGGAGGGGGAGCTAGATCAGTGGTGGAGTAGACTTGATGGGCCGAATGTCCCTATTCTGCTCGTATCGCTTATGAACTGAGGAACATGACCGTATATAATCAACTCGATAATCAAGTTTGCTGATGACACCGTGGTGGTGGGCCTGATCTCAGACAACGGTGAGAAGGCCTACCGGGAGGAGGTGGCTGATCTGGCACTCTGGTGTCAGGACAACAGCCCCCTCTTGAACATCAAAAAAACGAAGGAGCTGATCGTGGACTTTAGGAGGGCACATCATCCGAGGACGTACACACCATTGAGGATAAATGAGGACACTGTGGAGAGGGTGAGCTGTTTTAAATACCTGAGAGTCCACATCTCTGAGGGTCTGACATGGACATCGCACGCTGCAGCACTCGTAAGGCAAGGCTAGCCAGCGCCTTTACCACCTCAGGCAATTGAGGAAATTCAGAGTGTCTCCGAGGATCCTCCAGTGCTTCTACTCTGCGGCTGTGGAAAGCATCTTGTCCGGAAACATTACAATCTGGTTTGGGAATTGCTCTGCCTAGGACAAGAAGGCTCTGCAGAGAGTAGTGCGTTCGGCCGAACGCACTGTGGGGACTTCTCTCGCCCCTCTGCAGGAACTATACATCAGAAGGTGCAACTCCAGAGCCAACAAGATAATGGGAGACCCCTTCCACCCCTGCAACGGACTGTTCCACCTCTTACGGCCGGGCAAACGCCTCCGTTGCCATGCTGTGAGAACGGAGAGGATGAGGAGGAGTTTCTTCCCAGAGGCCATTCGGGCTGTAAACTCCTATCTCACCAGGGACTAAAGTTCTGGACCAATTTACTGTTGTGTGGTGTCTTTTTAAAATAGCTGTTTCTTCTTTATTTTTGTCTTATATGTGAATATGTGATTCAGTTCCATTCTGTTTTGTAGTTTTGTTGCCCAATCTGCGAGCACGGCCACTTTTCATTTCACTGCGCATCTCGTATGTGTATAGACATAGAAAATAGGTGCAGGAGGAGGCCATTCGGCCCTTCGAATATGATCGTGGCTGATCGTCCCCTATCAATAACCCGTGCCTGCCTTCTCCCCATATCCCTTGACTCCACCAGCCCCTAGAGCTCGATCCAACTCTCTCTTAAATCCATCCAGTGATTTGGCCTCCACTGCCCTCTGTGGCAGGGAATTCCACAAATTCACAACTCTCTGGGTGAAAAAGTTTTTTCTCACCTCAGTCTTCAATGACCTCCCCTTTATTAAATGACCTCCCCTTTATTAAATGACCTCCCCTTTATTAAATGACCTCCTCTTTATCGTATGTGACGAATAAACTTGACTTGACTTGTAGGAACTTGCCGTTTCAGGTAAAGGTGTGGTTCCAGAACCGTCGGACCAAGCAGAAGAAAGACCGGAGTCGGGAGAGCGAGGGCGGATCACCGGGAACGTCGGAGTCTGCCGCTACCTGCAACATCCTCCGGCTGCTGGAGGAGAGGAGGCTGCTCCCAATGCCCCCCTCCGTCTGCCCTCTGACCCAGGGGCCGGGCCCTCTGGCCCAGGGACTAGGCCTGTCATCCCACGCCACAGGCCCTCTCTCCCACGGAACAGCCCCACCTTACTCCCAGGGAACGGATCCATTATCCCAGGGACTAGGCCCGTTACCCCAGGCAACCGTCTGCCCTTTGACCCAGGGGTCAGGCCCTCTGACCCATGAGTCGGGACCTCTAACCCAGGGGACGGGCCTATTATCCGTGGAGCTAGGTTTGTTACGCCAAGATACAGGCCCACGGAGCCAGGGACTAGGCCCGTTGTCCCAAGAAACAGACCGGCCCTGCTCCCTGGCCTCCGCCCTCTTGTCCCAGGCAACGGGCCCTCTCTCCCAGCTAACTGGCCCTTTATCTCAAGGAGCAGGCCCGTTATCCCAGGTACGAGGCCCATTGCCCCAAGAAACAGACCGGGCCTGTTCCCAGGCCTCAGCCTCGTTGTCCCAGATCACAGGCCCTCTGTCGCAGCAAGGATTAGGGCCGATATCCAAGGGATTGGGCCTTCTATCCCCTCGGTCACAAGGCTCAGGACCTCTGACCCAGGGACTGGGCCCGTTGCCCCAGACAACCGGCCCTCAAACACAGGCCGACCAAGCCTGCGGCCTAGACGCTCCCGCCAGCGCCTCTCCCGGCCCCCCGGCTCCTCCCCCGACCCCCTCCCCTCCCCGCCGGCTGGGTGGTTCCTGCGTCCCCCTTCCTCACGGGCCCTCGCCCGGGTACGGCTCAGGAACCTCGGCCTTCGAGCCCTACGCCCGGGCGGAGAGGAGGGAAGGCCTTCCAGAGAAGACATTCGTAGAGAGGGGGAAAGAGAGGGGGAGGGAGTGAGAGAGGGAGAGAGGGAGCAGGAGAGAGAGGGAGCAGGACAGGGGGGGAGAGATTGAGGGAGAGAGGGGGAGATTGAGTGAGTGAGAGAGGGGAGAGAGAGAATGGGGGAGAGAGAGAGAGGGAGGGAGAGAGAGAGAGAGAGAGGGGGGGAGGAGGAGGAGGAGAGAGAGGGAGAAGAGTGGGGAGAGCAAGAGAGGGAGAGGATGAGAGAGAGAGGGGGAAAGAGAGAGGCGGAATGAGAAGACGGAGAGACAGGCAGAAGGAGAGACAGGGGAAGAGAGGGGGGAGAGATACAGAAGGGTGGGAGGGGAAGAGAGAGAGAGAGAGAGGGGGAGAGCGATAGAGAGAAGGGGAGTGAGTGGGGGAGAGAGAGAGGGGGAGAGAGTGGAGGAGAGGGGGGTAGCGAGAGATGGCATGAGAGAGGGAGAGAGAGTTAGGAGAGAGAGGGAAAGAGTTGGGGGAGAGAAGATGGGGAACATCCCCTTCCCCCAAACCACAGGGGGTTCCTGCACCATCGGGGACAGGGTGGGGTGGGGGTGGGGGTGGGGGTGGGATAGGGAACTGGGTGACTGACCCACACCCTCCTGGGTTGTGGCAAGTGGGACTAGCACAGATGGGTTGGTCTTGGTTGGCATGGACGCGTTGGGCCGAAGGGCCTGTTCCGTGCTGTCCGATTCCACGACCAGGACAGATGCGTCTGGGTGGGCAGAAGGTGTCTCTGAACATGGAGGAGGACCTGTTGAGATACCTCCTCATGGACCAGGGACCTCAAGATAGTTCCTCACAGAAATGGACCATGTAGCAATGCCTCCTAGGCCTCTAGACACTGTCTTGTGGAAAGGAGACATTTTGAGATCGTCATGGTTATCCCTCGAGGTCGAGGATGATGTTCGACGTCCTGCTGTTTTTACGGACTCTCAGGTGGCTTATGAGTCCAATCCTGGCTCTGCAGCTCACAGAAGGAAGATGCCGGCACGTGTGCGTGTGTTTAACGTGTACTTGATGTTGCACCCCAAGAAGCACATGGTCTGTCGAATATCAATCATAGAAACATAGAAACATAGAAATTAGGTGCAGGAGTAGGCCATTCGGCCCTTCGAGCCTGCACCGCCATTCAATATGATCATGGCTGATCATCCAACTCAGTATCCCGTACCTGCCTTCTCTCCATACCCTCTGATCCCCTTAGCCACAAGGGCCACATCTAACTCCCTCTTAAATATAGCCAATGAACTGGCCTCAACTACCCTCTGTGGCAGAGAGTTCCAGAGACACACCACTCTCTGTGTGAAAAAATTCCTTCTCATCTCGGTCCTAAAGGATTTCCCCCTTATCCTTAAGCTGTGACCCCTTGTCCTGGACGTCCCCAACATCGGGAACAATCTTCCTGCATCTAGCCTGTCCAACCCCTTAAGAATCTTGTAAGTTTCTATAAGATCCCCTCTCAATCTCCTAAATTCTAGAGAGTATAAACCGAGTCTATGCAGTCTTTGTTCATAAGACAGTCCTGACATCCCAGGAATCAGTCTGGTGAACCTTCGCTGCACTCCCTCTATGGCAATAATGTCCTTCCTCAGATTTGGAATCAACTCATTCCGATGGCCAGGGAACCAAGACGATAGGAGCTGATAGATCCGTTGCATCCTTCATCCGCCTTCACAGCTGCTGAGTTCAAGATACCTTTGTCCGCCTGGCCCGCTGTTGAGGCCTTGTAGGTTGTATCGTTCTTAGTCTGGGCCCACATCCTCAACCTTACCACCGTGGGTGGCCCGGCCGGAAGCCGGCGCTTCCGACGGCATTCCTCTCGGAATCATTGGGGCATGCGAGCCTGTTCACCACGACAAGGTAAACGGTCCGAAGAGGATTTTGAGATACTTCCTGTCGGAGAGAGAACCGAGATTCTTTTTTAGAAAGGGGACATCTTCAGATAATTCCTCATCGAATAGGAAACTCAAGATAGTCCGGCTGGGATATTTCCTCATGGACAGGAGACACCTTGAGACCCTTCCTCATGGACAGGAGATATAGACAATAGACAATAGACAACAGGTGCAGGAGTAGGCCATTCGGCCCTTTGGGCCAGCACCACCATTCAATGTGATCATGGCTGATCATCCCCGTTCCTTCCTTCTCCCCATATCCCCTGACTCCGCTATCTTTAAGAGCCCTATCGAGCTCTCTCTTGAAAGTAGCCAGAGAACCGGCCTCCACCACCCTCTGAGGCAGAGAATTCCACAGACTCACAACTCTCTGTGTGAAAAAGTGTTTCCTCGTCTACATTCTAAATGGCTTACCCCTTATTCTTAAACTGTGGCCCCTGGTTCTGGACTTCCCCAACATCGGGAACACGTTTCCTGCCTCTAGTGTGTCCAAACCCTTAACAATCTTTCAATAAGATCCCCTCTCATGCTTCTAAACTCCAGAGTGTACAAGCCCAGCCGCTCCATTCTCTCAGCATATGACAGTCCCGCCATCCCGGGAATTAACCTGGTGAACCTACGCTGCACTCCCTCAATAGCAAGAATGTCCTTCCTCAAATTAGGGGTCGAAAACTGTACACAATACTCCAGGTGTGGTCACACTAGGGCTCTGTACAACTGCAGAAGGACCTCTTTGCTCCTATACGCCTCCTCTTGTTATAAAGGCCAACATGCCATTCGCTTTCTTCACTGCCTGCTGTACCTGCATGCTTACTTTCATTGACTGATGAACAAGGACTTCCGTTGTACTTCCCCTTTTCCCAACTTGAGAAGCTTCCTCATGGAAAATGGACATCAAGAAAGTTGCACACGGAAAGGGGACTTCGAGATACTGTTTCTTGGAGAGGTGGCAGATGCTTTCTCGTGGACAGGAGACTTGAGATACTTCATCATGGAAAGGAGACATGGAAAGGACCTCGAGATAGTTCCTCAGAGCGTGGCAGGGATGAGGGAGTCCCTGAGGTACGTCTAACGATACTTTTTCACGGAAAGGGGACCTCGGGATATGGAAAGGAAACACCTGGATCTCATGGACGGGAGATATATTGAGATGCTTCTTTGCGGAGAGGGGACCTTCCTCAAGGAGAGGGAAGCTCTTGAGACAGTTCCTCATGGAAAGGGACCTCTTCCACTATATCTTGTGCATTCAGAGTTGTGGCCATGTCTCCTCGGATGTGACGGAAGGGGCGGCTCTGAGCAACGGGATTGACAGGTTCACGGGGTGGAAGGCTTGAGATCGAGGAAGACCAAGTTGGTCTGATGGACCCTCTTGCCACATTCCCTGAGGAAGGGGGACCTCTTCTCCCCCTCCCCCGCTCCACGTCCCAAGATACTTTCTCAAACCTCCTTCCTGCCCCAGCAGATGCCAGCCTCGACGGATGTGACTCTTTGCCCATCTCCGTGAGGAAGGGGGGGACCACTTCTTCCCCAAGTCCTGTCCACCAAGATGCCACCATCAACGCATGCATGAGTGGGGACCTCATTGAAACAGTGCTCAACAGTGAAAGGCCTGGATAGAGCGGATGTGGAGAGGATGTTTCCACTGGTGGGAGAGGCTAGGACCAGAGGTCACAGCCTCAGAATTAAAGGACATACCTTCAGAAAGGAGATGAGGAGGAATTACTTTAGAGGGAGATGAATCTGTGGAATTCATGAATCAATGAATGGCCAAGTCAATGGGTGTGTTTAGACGAGGAGAATGATAGATTCTTGATTAGTGCGGGTGTCAGGGGTTATGGGGAGAAGACAGGAGAATGGGGTTGAGAGGGAGAGATAGATCAGCCACGATTGAATGGTGGAGTAGACTCGATGGGCCAAATGGACTAATTCTGCTCCTGTGACATGAGCGGACGTACGCGGCCCACCCTGACCACCCTCTTGGTCATTTGTCTCAACAACCCAGGCAGCCATGGATCAGTCATCTCCTTACTGACGTCAGAGTTGGAAGCCCACCAGCTTTGGGTGGGGTGGAGTGGAAAACCCCCACCAACACTCCCCCCCCCCTCTCCCGCTCCCCTTGCCCACAACCCCTCCCCCCCATCCCCCTGATCCCTCTCGTCCCCAACCCCCCCCAAAAAAAACAGGTCCCACCAGGCTAGGGATGTGGTAAAGAATGAATGAATGATGTCCTGGGGTAGGGGGGAGGGTGGGGGGAGGTAGGGGAGGCCCCTGGGGGTGGGGTTGGACACATAATTACCCACACCCCCCGCTCCCTTCCCCCGACAATCAGCCCCCACCACAAAGATAGAGGGAGGGGGAGGGGGGGCTTCAAGATAGGTGGTCATGACCTGGAGATGAACCCCAGAGAGAGAGGGTGTATGGACATACGTGTGCGTCCCCCCCCCCCCAGTCCCAACACATGCTCTGACCACAGGATCACCGCCCGCTGGGGGGGGGGAGGGGTGGGGGTGGGGGTTGGAGGACAGACCCCCTCCTCCCCCTCTCCGCCTCCTGTTCTCCCTCCTCCCCTCCCCCACCTCCTCAACTCACTGCATCCAAGCCTGAAGTTCTGATGACCATTATTAAATTATAACTTATTCAACAAGGTCGTCCCTCCAGTTGTTTGTGTCTTTCCGTGCGTGGGTGGGGGCGGTGCGATGGGGGGGGGGGGGGGCGTGGAGGGGGAGGGGAGGGGTTTGGTTCAGTAGAGTGCACTGCGGTTGAGCTGCTGGTTGGACTAGTGTAGCTGGGACATTGCTGGGCCAGTGTGGACGAGTTGGGCCGAAGGGCCTGTTTCCACACTGTATCACTCTATTACTAGTGCAGCTGGGACATTGTGGGCCAGTATGGGTGAGTTGGGCTGAAGGGCCTGTTCCCACACTGTATCACTCTATGACTAGTGTAGCTGGGACATTGCTGGGCCAGTGTGGACGAGTTGGGCCGAAGGGCCTGTTTCCACACTGTATCACTCTATGACTAGTGTAGCTGGGACATTGTTGGGCCAGTGTGGACGAGGGGCCGAAGGGCCTGTTTCCACACTGTATCACTCTATGACTAGTGTAGATGAGACATTGTTGGGCCAGTATGGGCTAGATGGGCCGAAGGGTCTGTTTCCACACTGTGCCACTCTGTTTCCTATGGTTATTCTCAAATATTCTGACAGTCCCTGCCTCAATGCCCAGCTACACTAGAATGACTAGTGTAGCTGGGACATTGTTGGGCCAGTGTGGGTGAGTGGGGCCCGAAGGGCCTGTTTCCACACTGTATCACTGTCTGATACACGGAGTTACTCCAGCACTTTGCGCTTTTTCCTCAAGGTTCCAGCATTATTGTGAGCAGTTCTGGGCCCCCTATCTGAGGAAGGATGTGCCGGCTCTGGAGAGGGTCCAGAGGAGGTTTACAAGAATGATCCTAGGAACGAGCCATTAGGAGGCAGTGACCATAACATGGTCAGGTCTAATCTACAATTGGAGAGGGAGAAGGGTAGATCGGAGGTGTCAGTGTTGCAGTTGAATAAAGGGGACTATGGGGCCATGAGGGAGGAGCTGGCCAAAGTTGACTGGAAAGATACACTAGCAGGGATGACAGTGGAACAGAAATGGCAGGTGTTTCCAGGAATAATAAGGTGCAGGGTCAGTTCATTCCTAGGAGGAAGATAGATTTCAAGGGGAGAAAGGGATGACCATGGCTGACAAGGGACGTCAGGGACAGTATAAAAATTAAAGCGAAGAAGTACAATTTGGCAAAGATGAGCGGGAACCAAGAGGATTGGGTAATGTTTAAAGAACAACAAAAGATAACCAAAAAGACAATACTGGGAGAAAAGATGAGGTACGAAGGTAAGCTAGCCAAGAATATAAAGCAGGATAGTAAAGGCTTCTTTAGGTATGTGAAGAAAAAAATAGTTGAGACCAAAGTTGGACCCTTGAAGACTGAAAAAGGTGAATTTATTATGGGGAACTAGGAAATGGTGGATGAGTTGAACAGGTACTTTGGATCCGTCTTCATTAAGGAGGACACAAACAATCTTCCTGATATAGTAGTGGCCAGAGGATCTGGGGTGACAGAGGAACTGAAGGAAATCCACATTAGGCAGGAAATGGTGTTGGATAGACTGAAGGGACTGAAGGCTGATAACTCCCCAGGGTCTGATGGTCTGCATCCCAGGGTACTTAAGGAAGTGGCTCTAGAAATCGTGGATGCATTGGTGATAATTTTCCAATGTTCTATAGACTCAGGATCAGTTCCTGTGGATTGGGGGGTAGCTAATGTTATCCCACTTTTTAAGAAAGGTGGGAGAGAGAAAACGGGGAATTATAGACCAGTTAGCCTGACATCAGTGGTGGGGAAGATGCTGGAGTCAATTATAAAAGATGAGATAGCCACACATTTGGACAGCAGTAACAGGATCGGTCCGAGTCAGCATGGATTTACGAAGGGGAAATCATGCTTGACTAATCTTCTGGAAATGTTTGAAGATGTAACTAGGAAAAAGGACAAGGGAGAGCCAGTAGATGTAGTGTACCTGGACTTTCAGAAAGCATTTGATAAGGTCCCACATAGGAGATTAGTGGGCAAATTTAGGGCACATGGTATTGGGGGTAGAGTGCTGACATGGATAGAGAAGTGGTTGGCAGACAGGAAACAAAGAGTAGGGATTAACGGGTCCCTTTCAGAATGGCAGGCAGCGACTAGTGGGGTACCGCAAGGCTCGGTGCTGGGACCACAGCTATTTACAATATACATCAATGATTTGGATGAAGGGATTCAAAGTAACATTAGCAAATTTGCAGAGGACACAAGGCTGGGTGGCAGTGTGAACTGTGAGGAGGATGCTATGAGAATTCAGGGTGACTTGGACAGGTTGGGGGAGTGGGCAGATGCATGTCAGATGAAGTTTAATGCGGATAAATGTGAGGTTATCCACTTTGGTGGCAAAAACAGGAAGGCAGATTACTATCTAAATGGCGTCAAGTTGGGAAAAGGGGAAGTACAACGGGATCTGGGGGTCCTTGTACATCAGTCTCTGAAAGTGAGCGTGCAGGTACAGCAGGCAGTGAAGAAAGCGAATGGCATGTTGGCCTTTATAACAAGAGGAATCGAATATAGGAGCAAAGAGGTCCTTCTGCAGTTGTACAGGGCCCTAGTGAGACCACACCTGGAGTATTGTGTGCAGTTTTGGTCCCCTAATTTGAGGAAGGACATTCTTGCTATTGAGGGAGTGCAGCGTAGGTTCACCAGGTTAATTCCTGGGATGGAGGGACTGTCATATGCTGAGAGAATGGAGCGGCTGGGCTTGTGCACTCTGGAGTTTAGAAGGATGAGAGGGGGATCTTATTGAAACATATAAGATTGTTAAGGGCTTGGACACGCTAGAGGCAGGAAACATGTTCCCGATGTTGGGGGAGTCCAGAACCAGGGGCCACAGTTTAAGAATAAGGGATAAGCCATTTAGAATGGAGATGAGGAAACACTTTTTCTCACAGAGAGTGGTGAGTCTGTGGAATTTTCTGCCTCAGAGGGCGGTGGAGGCCGGTTCTCTGGATCTTTTCAAGAGCGATCTAGATAGGGCTCTTAAAGATAGCGGAGTCAGGGGATATGGGGAGAAGGCAGGAACGGGGTACTGATTGGGGGTGATCAGCCATGATCACATTGAATGGCGGTGCTGGCTTGAAGGGCCGAATGGCCTACTCCTGCACCTATTGTCTGTTGTCTATTGCATGAGTGGGTTAACCTATGATGAGCGTTTGACGGCACTGGGCCTGTACCCGCTGGAGTTTAGAAGAATGAGGGGGGGACCTCTTTGAAGCGTACAGAATAGTGAAAGGCCTGGATAGAGAGGATGTGGAGAGGATGTTTCCACCAGTGGGAGAGTCGAGGACCAGAGGTCACAGCCTCAGAATTAAAGTATATTCCGTTAGGAAGGAGATGAGGAGGAATGTCTTTAGCCAGAGGGTGGTGAACCTGTGGAATTCTTCGGCTGTGGAGGCCAAGTCAGTGGATATTTTTAAGGCAGAGATAGATAGATTCTTGATTAGTGCGGGTGTCAGGGGTTATGGGGAGAAGGCAGGAGAATGGGGTTAGGAGGGAGAGATAGACCAGCCATGATTGAATGGCGGAGTAGATTTGATGGCCGAACGGCCTAATTCTGCTCCTGCACCTGATCTGCAGCTCCTGGTGTGTCTATTTTAATTCACCTCCAATGCCGGAGTCGTTAACTTTCATAACTTGGGTCCAAACGTCCAGGGTTAAATATTGCCAGCACTCGAGGGACATTAGTTATTGCCAGCCTCCCTTAACCAAATCCTTGCTGCTTCTGAGAACGGCCTGTGGACTGTTCTCAAGGACACACATCGACACAGTAACTTCTAATTCTTGATTAGTACGGGTGTCAGGGGTTATGGGGAGAAGGCAGGAGAATGGGGTTAGGAGGGAGAGATAGATCAGCCATGATTGAATGGCGGAGTGGACTGGATGGGCCGAATGGCCTAATTCTACTCCTATTCCCTATGACCTCAACATGGCCCTTCGGCCCACAATGTCCGTGCCGAACATTATACACAGAGTGCTGGAGTATCTCAGAGGGCCAGGCAGCATCTTTTATAAGGTCGACAAAAATGCTGGCGAAATGCTGGTGACGTTAACATCGCTCCATAGACGCTGCCTCACCCGCTGAGTTTCTCCAGCATTTTTGTCCACCTTCGATTTTTCCAGCATCTGCAGTTCCGTCTTAAACATCTTTTGGTTTAGGTGAGTGTAGAGATACAGCGCGGAAACAGGCCCTTCGGCCCACCGGGTCCGCTCCGACCAGCGATCCCCGCACACTATCACTATCCCACACACACACTAGGGACAATTTACATTTACACCAAGCCAGTTAACCGCCAAACCTGCACGCCTTTGGAGTGTGGGAGGAAACCGAAGATCTCGGAGAAAACCCACGCGAGAACGTACAAACTCCGTACGGACAGCACCCGTAGTCAGGATCGAACCCGGGTCTCCGGCGCTGTGAGGCAGCGACTCTACCGCTGCGCCACCGTGACTGCCCTGTGTCTACATCATCCAGAAGAAGTGTTCTTTGCCATCCCCAGATGGGACTTGAGCCCAGGGGCCACAGTTTAAGAATAAGGGGTGAGCCATTTAGAACAGAGACGAGGAAACACTTTTTCACAAAGAGTTGTGAGTCTGTGGAATTCTCTGCCTCAGAGGGCGGTGGAGGCTGGTGAATCTTTTTCCACACAGAGGGTGGTACGTGTATGGAACAAACTGCCAGAGGAGGTAGTTGAGGCTGGGACTATCCCAGCATTTCAGAAATCAAGTATATTTGGAACTGAGATGTGGAAACACTTTTTCTCACAGAGAGTTGTGAGTCTGTGGAATTCTCTGCCTCAGAGGGCGGTGGAGGCCAGTTCTCTGGATACTTTCAAGAGAGAGCTAGATAGAGCTCTTAAAGATAGCGGGGTCAGGGGATGTGGGGAGAAGGCAGGAACGGGGTACTGATTGGGGATGATCAGCCATGATCACATTGAATGAGGCGGTGCTGGCTTCGAGGGGCCGAATGGCCTACTCCTGCACCCATTGTCTATTGTCTATCCCTGCTTTAGGAAGCCAATGCCTCATCCATTAGACCACTGAGACTACTCTCTGAAGGGCACAGGTTCCTTAGGTCACAAGGTCATAAGTGATGGGAGCAGAATGAGGCCATTCGGCCCTTCAAGTCCACTCCGCCATTCCATCGTGGCTGATCTATCTCTCCCTGCTAACCCCATTCTCCTGCCTTCTCCCCATAACCCCTGACACCCGCACTAATCAAGAATCTATCTGTCTCTGCCTTAAAAATATCCACTGACTTGTGGCCTCCACAGCCGTCTGTGCAAAGAATTCCACAGATTCACCACCCTCTGGCTAAAGAAATGTCTCCTCATCTCCTTCCTAAAAGGAACGTCCTCTAATTCTGAGGCTGTGACCTCTAGTCCGAGACTCTCCCACCGGTGGAAGCATCCTCTCCACATCCACTCTGTCCAGTGAGCCTATTCTTGTCCAGTGAAGATATTCAATTATAATTTTATTGGACGTGATTGTACAAAAATGAATGACTGCACAGTTCTACAACTCTAACGCAGCCTCACTTTTAACATTTTACAAACAGAATATCAAATCGAAACAAGAAAAAAGAGACAAGAAAGGGTAGGGAAAGATGAAAAGAAGGAGAAACAAGAGGAGATATGTCCATCGACCCACCCCTGCCCTCGCCCGCTCGCCCAGCCGCACAATCGGTTTTGAGTTTGTGTTCAACCAGTGTGTTGCTCAAGAAATTCAATAAAAGGAGACCATATTTTTAAAAATTGACCTGGTTTTTCAGTCAAGACAAACCCAATTTTTTCCAGATGTGGTGTCCCTGTCATTTCCGTGATCTACATCTTCACTGTGGGACCGTTGTCTTTTTCCAGAATTTAAGTAGAGGTTTTTTTGCTGATATTTGCTGGACCGTAGAAAATAGGTGCAGGAGGAGGCCATTCGGCCCTTCGAGCCAGCGCCGCCATTCATTGTGATCATGGCTGACCGTCCCCTATCAATAACCCGTGCCTGCCTTCTCCCCATATCCCTTGATTCCACCAGCCCCTAGAGCTCTATCTAACTCTCTCTTAAATCCATCCAGTGACTTGGCCTCCACTGCCCTCTGTGGCAGGGAATTCCACAAATTCACAACTCTCTGGGTGAAAAGGTTTTTTTCTCACCTCAGTCTTAAATGACCTCCCCTTTATTCTAAAGGGCCCGCCCCACCAGCACGCGACTCCATGCGGTGAGCGCGACCTAACATGGTCGCTAGAGCCGTCCGGCCTCGTGGGACCGGTCCCACTTCGATCGCAGGAGCCGTGCGGAATTGTGCGGAGCTGGTCCCGATATCGTGCACGGCTCCGATAAACTTTTTTGTTTAAAATGCTCGCGCATTTTTCCTGCATCTAGCTTGTCCAGTCCTTTTATAATTTTATATGTTTCTATAAGATCCCCCCTCATCCTTCTAAACTCCAGTGAATACAAGCCGAGTCTTTTCATTCTTTCCTCATATGACAGTCCCGCCATCCCAGGGACAGTAATCAAGAAAGCGTCTTTGAAATAGGGTTAGTTTGACACATGCCTCTGAGAGTTTAAGAGAGTTTACAGTCGTGTGTCCCTGATGGGACAATGGAATTCTTGCTTTGCTTCAACACAACAGAACGTAGTAGGCATTGACTACAAAACAGATCAGTGTGTCCATATACCATTATACAAAATACATACACACATGAATAAATAAACTGATGAAGTGCAAATAACAGATAATGGGATATTAATGTTCAGAGTTTTGTCCGAGCCAGGTTTAATAGCCTGATGTCTGTGGGGAAGTAGCTATTCCTGAACCTGGTCGTTGCAGTCCTCAGGCTCCTGTACCTTCTACCTGAAGGTAGCGGGGAGATGAGTGAGTGGCCAGGGTGGTGTGGGTCCTTGATGATGCTGCCAGCCTTTTTGAGGCAGCGACTGCGATGAATCCCCTCGATGGAAGGAAGGTCAGAGCCGATGATGGAAGGGAGCTGATGATGGTGCTACGAGGCAGCTTCAGACTGAAGACGACCCGAAACGTCGCCCATTCCTTCTCTCCAGAGATGCTGCCTGTCCCGCTGAGTTACTCCAGCATTTTGTGCCTATCTTCGGTTTAAACCAGCATCTGCAGTTCCTTCCTACACATGGTCCGATCAAGGATAGTCCGAGGGTCTCCAACGAGGTAGATAGTAGTTCAGGACTACTCTCTGCTTGTTGGTAGGATGGTTCAGTTGCCTGATAACAGCCGGGAAGAAACTGTCCCTGAATCTGGAGGTGTGCGTTCGTTTTCACACTTCTGTACCTCTTGCCTCCTCTCTCCCCCCCTGCGTGAGTTCCGTCAAGCTGCGACAAGCCTCAATAATCTGCAGGAATTCTGCAGCAGGAACAACAGCCCAGGTCTCCGGCTTCCACAACCTTCCCCACTGGAGATTTAACCCTTCAATACCTGCACCCTACAGCAGGACGGGGTTATGGAGATGAGGAGGGGGTTAGAGGGGAGAGGGGTTTAGAGGGGGTGGGGGTTAGAGGGGGGAGGTGGGGGTTAGAGGGGGGGAGGTGTTAGAGGGGGGGAGGGGGTTCCAGAGGGGGGAAGGGGTTAGAGGGGGTGGGGGTTAGAGGGGGAGGTGGGGGTTAGAGGGGAGAGGGGGTTAGAGGGGGGAGGGGGTTAGAGAGGGGGAGGGGGTTAGAGAGGTTAGAGGGGGAGGGGGTTAGAGGGAGGAGGTTAGAGGGGGAGGGGGTTAGAGGGGGAGGGGGTTAGAGGGGTTAGAGGGGGAGGGGGTTAGAGAGGGGAGGAGGTTAGAGGGGGGAGGTTAGAGGGGGAGGGGGTTAGAGGGGGGAGGTTAGAGGGGGAGGGGGTTAGAGGGGGGAGGTTAGAGGGAGAGGGGGTTAGAGGGGGAGGGGGTTAGAGAGGGGAGGGGGTTAGAGGGGGGGAGGGGGTTAGATGGGGAGGGGGTTGGGGGGGGGTTAGAGGGGGGAGGGGGTTAGAGGGGGGAGGGGGTTCCAGAGGGGGGAAGGGGGTTAGCGAGGGAGAGGGGGGGAGGTTAAAGGGGGGAGGGGGTTAGGGGGGAAGGGGGTTAGAGGGGGAGGGGGTTAGGGGGGAGGGGGTTAGAGGGGGGGAGGTTAGAGGGGAGGGGGTTAGAGGGGGGGAGGGGGTTAGACGGGGGAGGTTAGAGGGGGGAGGGGGTTCCAGAGGGGGTTAGAGGGGGGGAGGTTAGAGGGGGAGGGGGTTAGAGAGGGGGAGGGGGTTAGAGGGGGAGGGGGTTAGGGGGGGGGGGTTAGAGGGGGGAGGGGGTTAGAGGGGGGAGGGGGTTAGAGGGGGGAGGGGGTTCCAGAGGGGTTAGAGGGGGGGAGGTTAGAGGGGGAGGGGGTTAGAGGGGGAGGGGGTTAGGGGGGGGGTTAGAGGGGGGAGGGGGTTAGAGGGGGAGGGGGTTAGAGGGGGAGGGGGTTCCAGAGGGGGTTCCAGAGGGGGTTAGAGGGGGAGGGGGTTAGGGGGGGAGGGGGTTAGAGGGGGGAGGGGGTTAGAGGGGGAGGGGGTTAGGGGGGGAGGGGGTTAGAGGGGGGAGGGGGTTAGAGGGGGGAGGGGGTCCAGAGGGGGTTCCAGAGGGGGTTAGAGGGGGAGGGGGTTGGAGGGGGTTAGAGGGGGGGAGGTTAGAGGGGGGGAGGTTAGAGGGGGAGGGGGTTAGAGGGGGGGAGGTTAGAGGGGGGGAGCTTAGAGTGGGGAGGGGGTTCCAGAGGGGGTTAGAGGGGGTGGGGGCTAGAGGGGGGGAGGGGGTTAGAGGGGGGAGGGGGTTAGAGGGGGGAGAGGGTTAGAGGGGGGGAGGGGGTTAGAGGGGGGGAGGTTAGAGGGGGGAGAGGTTAGAGGGGGGAGGGGGTTAGAGGGGGGAGGTTAGAGGGGGAGGGGGTTAGAGGGGTGAGGGGGTTAGAGGGGGGAGGGGGTTAGAGGGGGGGAGGTTAGAGGGGGAGGGGGTTAGAGGGGGGAGGGGGGTTAGAGGGGGGAGGGGGTTAGAGGGGGGGAGGTTAGAGGGGGGGAGGGGGTTAGAGGGGGGAGGGGGTTAGAGGGGGGGAGGTTAGAGGGGGGAGGGGGTTAGAGGGGGGGAGGTTAGAGGGGGGGAGGTTAGAGGGGGAGGGGGTTAGAGGGGGGAGGGGGTTAGAGGGGGGAGGGGGTTAGAGGGGGGAGGGGGTTAGAGGGGGGAGGGGGTTAGAAGGGGAGGGGGTTAGAGGGGGGATGGGTTAGAGGGGGGAGGGGGTTAGAGGGGGTTAGAAGGGGAGGGGGTTAGAGGGGGAGGGGGTTAGAGGGGGAGGGGGTTAGAGGGGGGGAGGGGGTTAGAGGGGGAGGGGGTTAGAGGGGGAGGGGGTTAGAGGGGGAGGGGGTTCCAGAGGGGGTTAGAGGGGGATGGGGTTAGAGGGGGGGAGGGGGTTAGAGGGGGGAGGTTAGAGGGGGAGGGGGTTAGAGGGGGGAGGGGGTTAGAGGGGGAGGGGTTAGAGGGGGAGGGGGTTAGAGGGGGGAGGGGGTTAGAGGGGGGAAGGGGTTAGAGGGGGGAGGGGTTAGAGGGGGAGGGGGTAGGGGGGAGGGGGTTAGAGGGGGAGGGGGTTAGAGGGGGGAGGGGGTTAGAGGGGGAGGGGGTTAGAGGGGGGAGGGGGTTAGAGGGGGAGGGGGTTAGAGGGGGAGGGGGTTAGAGGGGGAGGGGGTTAGAGGGGGGAGGTTAGTGGGGGGGAGGTTAGAGGGGGAGGGGGTTAGAGGGGGAGGGGGTTAGGGGGGGAGGGGGTTAGAGGGGGAGGGGGTTAGGGGGGGAGGGGGTTAGAGGGGGAGGGGGTTAGAGGGGGGAGGGGGTTAGAGGGGGAGGGGGTTAGAGGGGGGAGGGGGTTAGAGGGGGAGGGGGTTAGAGGGGGAGGGGGTTAGAGGGGGGAGGGGGTTAGAGGGGGAGGGGGTTAGAGGGGGAGGGGGTTAGAGGGGGGAGGGGGTTAGAGGGGGAGGGGGTTAGAGGGGGGGAGGTTAGAGGGGGGAGGGTAGGGGGAGGGGGGGTTAGAGGGGGGAGGGGGTTAGAGGGGGAGGGGGTTAGAGGGGGGAGGGGGTTAGAGGGGGAGGGGGTTAGAGGGGGGAGGGGGTTAGAGGGGGGGAGGTTAGAGGGGGAGGGGGTTTAGAGGGTAGGGGGGAGGGGGTTAGAGGGGGGAGGGGGTTAGAGGGGGAGGGGGTTAGAGGGGGAGGGGGTTAGAGGGGGAGGGGGTTAGAGGGGGAGGGGGTTAGAGGGGGGAGGGGGTTAGAGGGGGAGGGGGTTAGAGGGGGGAGGGGGTTAGAGGGGGGGAGGTTAGAGGGGGGAGGGGGTTAGAGGGGGGAGGTTAGAGGGGGGAGGTTAGGGGGGGAGGGGTTAGAGGGGGGAGGTTAGGGGGGGAGGGGGTTAGAGGGGGAGGGGGTTAGAGGGGGGAGGGGGTTAGAGGGGGGAGGGGGTTAGAGGGGGGGAGGTTAGAGGGGGGAGGTTAGGGGGGGAGGGGGTTAGAGGGGGGAGGTTAGGGGGGAGGGGGTTAGAGGGGGAGGGGGTTAGAGGGGGAGGGGGTTAGAGGGGGGGAGGTTAGAGGGGGGAGGTTAGAGGGGGGAGGGGGTTAGAGGGGGGAGGGGGTTAGAGGGGGAGGGGGTTAGAGGGGGGAGGGGGTTAGAGGGGGAGGGGGTTAGAGGGGGAGGGGGTTAGGGGGGGAGGGGGTTAGGGGGGGAGGGGGTTAGAGGGGGGGAGGGGGTTAGAGGGGGGATGGGGTAGAGGGGGGATGGGGTTAGAGGGGGGATGGGGTTAGAGGGGGTTAGAAGGGGAGGGGGTTAGAGGGGAGGGTGTTCCAGAGGGGGTTAGAGGGGGATGGGGTTAGAGGGGGGGAGGGGGGTTAGAGGGGGTGAGGGGGTTAGAGGGGGGAGGGTGTTCCAGAGGGGGTTAGAGGGGATGGGGTTAGAGGGGGGGAGGGGGTTAGAGGGGGGGAGGGGGTTAGAGGGGGGAGGGTGTTCCAGAGGGGGTTAGAGGGGGATGGGGTTAGAGGGGGTTAGAGGGGGGATGGGGTTAGAGGGGGGAGGTTAGAGGGGGGGAGGGGGTTCCAGAGGGGGTTAGTGAAGGAGGGGGTTAGAGGGGGTTAGAGGGGGGGATGGGGGTTCCAGAGGGGGAGGGGGTTAGAGGGGGTTAGAGGGGGAGAGGGTTAGATGGGTTAGAGGGGGGAGGGGGTTACAGGGGGTTAGAGGGGGAGGGGGTTAGAGGGGGGGATGGGGGTTCCAGAGGGGGGAGGGGTTACGGAGGGGGTGGGGTAGGGTTCCCACCCACCCACTCCAGCGTGAACATGACCTTGGGTCCAGGGTAATGCGGTCATTGTGATCACAGTGTGGTGTTGCAGCCTCTGTGTGCCTGAGTGCTTACAGTCAACAGCCTGCCCTGCCCCACCTCCACCTGCACGTCCCACACCTCCAGCTCCAGCTCCAGCTCCACTGCTGTGACATTCAGCAGCTGCGAACACACACACACAGACACACACCATGTCGATCGCCGTGGGGAGCCGCGGACACGGACACGGACACGGGCAGCTGGGCGCGGCGCTGCAACACGCGTGTGCCGTGACCAGGGACTACATCTCACAGCCACGCCTGAGTAAGTAACTGGGTAACACGGGGTTGGGGTGGGTGGGTGGGGGGGGGGGGGGCGACGAGGATGTCGTTGAGGCAGGGACTGTCAGAATATTTGAGAATAGCCATAGGAAACAGAACCTTCGGCCCATCTAGCCCGTACTGGCCCAACAATGTCCCAGCTACGCTAGTCACAGAGAGATACAGTGTGGAAACAGACCCTTCGGCCCATCTAGCCCGTACTGGCCCAACAATGTCCCAGCTACGCTAGTCACAGAGTGATACAGTGTGGAAACAGATCCTTCGGCCCATCTAGCCCGTACTGGCCCAACAATGTCCCAGCTACGCTAGTCATAGAGTGATACAGTGTGGAAACAGACCCTTCGGCCCATCTAGCCCATACTGGCACAGAAATGTCCCAGCTACACTGGTCATAGAGTGATACAGTGTGGAAACAGGCCCTTCGGCTCATCTAGCCCATACTGGCCCAGAAATGTCCCAGCTACACTAGTCATAGAGTGATACAGTGTGGAAACAGGCCCTTCGGCCCACCTAGCCCATTCTGGCCCAACAATGTCCCATCTACACTAGTCCCACCAGCCTGCGTGTAGTCCACTTCCCTCTAAACCTGTCCTATCCATGTATATACCTGTTCAAGAAGGAACTGCAGATGCTGGAAAATCGAAGGTAGATAAAAGTGCTGGAGAAACTCAGCGGGTGCGGCAGCGTCTATGGTGCGAAGGAGATAGGCGACGTTTTGGGCCGAAACCCTTCTTCAGACAGGTTTCAGCCAGAAACGTTGCCTATCTCCTTCGCTCCGTAGATGCTGCCGCACCCGCTGAGTTTCTCCAGCATTTTTGTCTACTATCCATGTACCTGTCTAACTGTTCCTTAAACGTTGGGATAGTCAGTTCAGTTTAGTTTATCGTCATGTGTATCGAGGTACAGTGAAAAGCTTTTGTTGCGTGTGATGTGTATAACATATAAAATTAAGGGTTTGGACACGCTCGAGGCAGGAAACATGTTCCCGATGTTGGGGGAGTCCAGAACCAGGGGCCACACAGTTTAAGAACAAGGGGTCAGCCATTTAGAACGGAGACGGGGAAACACTTTTTCTCACAGAGAGTGGTGAGTCTGTGGAATTCTCTGCCTCAGAGGGCGGTGGATTCCGGTTCTCTGGATACTTTTAAGAGAGAGCTAGATAGGGCTCTTAAAGATAGCGGAGTCAGGGGATATGGGGAGAAGGCAGGAACGGGGTACTGATTGGGGATGATCAGCCATGATCACATTGAATGGCGGTGCTGGCTCGAAGGGCCGAATGGCCTCCTCCTGCACCTATTGTCTATTGTCTATTGTCTATTGATACGTTTGCAATGTTTAAGAAATAGTTAGACAGGTACATGGATTGGACAGGTTAAGAGGGATATGAACCAAACGTGGGCAGGTGGGACTAGTGTAGCTGGGACATGTTAGCCGGGGCGTTGAGTACAGGAGTCGGGAAGTCAGGATGCAGATCTCTAGGACGTTGGCCGGGCCACATTTGGAGTATTGGGTCCAGTTGTGGTCACCCCCCATTACAGGAAGGATGTGGGGGCTTTGGAGACGGTGCAGAGGAGGTTCACCAGAGTGATGCCTGGATTGGACGGTTTCAGCTACAGGGAGAGGTTGGACAGACTGGGATATTTTTCTCTGGAACGTCGGAGGTTGAGGGGAGAATGGTTCAGAAGGCATGCGGCCCGCTTGCCTTCATTGGCCGGGGAGCCTGAACGCAAGTCGGGCAGGAGAAGACAACTGGAGTTTGGGTGAATTGTTGCGGTTCTCCATCGAAGCGAGCAACACGGACACAAGCCCTTCGGCCCAACCCCTCCTTGCTCACCAACATGTCCTGCACTAGTCGCACCTGTTCGGCCCATATCCCTGTAAACCTGTCCTATCCATGTACCTGTCTAAGTGTCTTTTAAGCGTTATTTAAAACCAGGGGCCACAGTTTAAGAATAAGGGGTGAGCCATTTAGAACGGAGACGAGGAAACACTTTTTCACACAGAGAGTGGTGAGTCTGTGGAATTCTCTGCCTCAGAGGGCGGTGGAGGCAAGTTCTCTGCATGCTTTCAAGAGAGAGCTAGATAGGTCTCTTAAAGATAGCGGAGTCAGGGGATACGGGGAGAAGGCAGGAACGGGGTACTGATTGGGGATGATCAGCCATGATCACATTGAATGGCGGTGCTGGCTCGAAGGGCCGAATGGCCTACTCCTGCACCTATTGTCTATTATAGTACCAGCCTCAACTATCTCCTGTGGCAGCTCGTTCCATACACCCACCACTCTCTGAGTGTTCAGTTCTGTTCAGTTCGTTGTCACGTGTATCGAGGTACAGTGAAAAGCTTTTGCTGCGTGCTAGCCAGTCGGCGCAAAGACCATACGTGATTACAATCGAGCCGTCCACAGTGTACAGACACAGGATGAAGGGAATAACGTTTGGTGCGAGGTAAAGTCCAGTTGATGAGAGGGCAGTTTAGTTAGCTGGGAAGAAACTGTCCCTGTGAACAAGTTGCATCTAAAGTATAGAGTGATACAGTGTCTAAACAGGCCCTTCGGCCCAACTTGCCCACACCGGCCAACATGCCCCAGCTACACTTGTACCACCTGCCTTTGTTTGGCCCATATCCCTCCAAATGTGTCCTATCCATGTACCTATCTATCCGTATCTTAAACATTGGGATAATCCCAGCCCCAACTACCTCCTCTGGCAGCTCGTTCCATACACCCACCACCCTCTGTGTGAAAAAGTTACCCCTCAGATTCCTATTAAATCTTTTCCCCTTCACCTTGAACCTGTGTCCTCTGGTCCTCGATTCCCCTGCTCTGGGCAAGAGACTCTCCCCGATCTATTCCTCCCATGATTTTGTCCACCTCTATAAGATCTCCCCTCATCCTCCTGCGCTCGATGGAATAGAGACCCAGCCTGCTCAACCTCTCCCTGTAGCTCACACCCTCTGGTCCTGGCAACATTCTCACAATAATTGATATTTTAAAACAATCCTTCACTTATTTATAAAGAATTGTATGTTGAAAAAAAATCATATGAGAAACTTCCCGACCCAAAACATCACCCATTCATTTCTGAGCTGGAGTAACTCAGCGGGTCAGGCAGCATCTGTGGAGAACATGGATAGGTGACGTTTCACAGAGCGCTGGAGTAACTCAGCGGGTCAGGCAGCATCTGTGGAGAACATGGATAGGTGACGTTTCACACAGTGCTGGAGTAACTCAGCGGGTCAGGCAGCATCTGTGGAGAACATGGATAGGTGACGTTTCACAGAGCGCTGGAGTAACTCAGCGGGTCAGGCAGCATCTGTGGAGAACGTGGATTGGTGACGTTTCACAGAGCGCTGGAGCAACTCAGCGGGTCAGGCAGCATCTGTGGAGAACGTGGATAGGTGACGTTTCACAGAGCGCTGGAGTAACTCAGCGGGTCAGGCAGCATCTGTGGAGAACATGGATAGGTGACGTTTCACAGAGTGCTGGAGTAACTCAGCAGGTCAGGCAGCATCTGTGGAGAACATGGATAGGTGACGTTTCACAGAGCGCTGGAGTAACTCAGCGGGTCAGGCAGCATCTGTGGAGAACATGGATAGGTGACGTTTCACAGAGTACTGGAGTAACTCAGCTATCCCACCATGGAGCAGGTAGCGTGGGATTACATGGTACCTGTGTTGGGGGGAACTCCACCCGATCTGACCTGACCCAACATACAGTTACCGGAATATTAAGCCATCGATTGCTACAGCACGGAAACAGGCCCTTCGGCCCACCTTGCCCATGCTAGCCAAGTAAACATACAGGGCTAGTCCCATTTGCCTGCATTTTGTCCATATCATTCTTAAACCTTCCTATCCATATATCTGTCCAAATGTCTTTTGGAAGTCATAATTACATCCACTTCTACAGCTTCCTCTGGCAGCTCGTTCTACCCTCTGAGTGAAAATGTTCCCCCTGAGGTCCCTCTTAAATCTCTCTCCCCTCTCACCTTAAGCCTGTGCCCTCTAGTTTTAGAACCCTCTACCCTGGGACAAAGACTGTGGGCGTCACTTTATCCGTGCCCCTCATGATCTTGTACCCCTGAATCAGGTCAACCTTCACTTAGCCTCCTACTTTAGTGTAGAGATACAGCGCGGAAACAGGCCCTTCGGCCCACCGGGTCCGTGCCGACCAGCGATCCCCGCACACTAACACCATCCTACACACACACTAGGGGCCATTTACATTTCTACCAAGACAATTAACCAACAAACCTGCACTGTGGGAGGTAACTGAAGATCTCAGTTAAAAACCCAGGCAGGTCACGGGGGAGAACGTGCAAACTCCGTACAGACAGCACCCGTAGTCAGGACGGAACCCGGGTCTCTGGCGCTGTGAGGCAGCAACTCTACTGCTGCGCCAACGTGCCACTCTCTCCAAATAAAGTATATTTACGGCAGAGACAGACAGGTTGTTGATTAGTGCGGGTGTCAGGGGTTACGGGGAGAAGGCAGGAGAATGGGGTCGGGAGGGAGAGATAGATCAGCCATGATTGAATGGTGGAGTAGACTTGATGGGCCGAATGGACTAATTCTGCTTCCTATCACTTATGGTTGCTCCCCTCTCACCTTCAGCCTTTGTCCTCTAGTTTTAGAATCCTCTGCCCAGGAAAAAGTTCAGTTCAGTCTAGCTTAGTTTAGTTTGTGTTTAGTTCATTGTCACGTGTACCGTGAAAAGCTTTTTGCTGCGTGCTAACCAGCCAGCGGAAAGACAACACATGATTGCAATCGAGCCGTCCACAGTGTACAGATACAGGATAAAGGGAATAACGTTTAACGCAAGGTAAAGCCAGCAAAGTCCGGTCAAGGATAGTCCGAGGGTCACCAATGAGGTAGATAGTAGTTCAGGACCGCTCTCTGGTTGTGGTCGGATGGTTCAGTTGTCTGATAACAGCCGGGAAGAAACTGTCCCTGAATCTGAATTAGTTTAATATAATATCATTTTGTTTAGTTTACATTAGTTTTGCTTATTTTAATTTCCTTTAATTAAGTTTAGTTTAATTTAATTTGTTTTGGTTTAAGATTTCATGTAGAAACATATAAGATTAATAAGGGTTTGGACACGCTAGAGGCAGGAAACATGTTCCCCATGTTGGGGGAGTCCAGAACCAGGGGCCACACACAGTTTAAGAATACGGTGTAAGCCATTTAGAATGGAGATGAGGAAACACTTTTTCTCACAGAGCGTTGTGAGTCCGTGGAATTCTCTGCCTCAGAGGACGGTGGAGGCCGGTTCTCTGGATGCTTTCAAGAGAGAGTTAGATTTAGCTCTTAGGGCTAACGGAATTAAGGGATATGGGAGGAAAAAGCTAGAGGACACGCTAGAGGCAGGAAACATATTCCCGATGTTGGGGGAGTCCAGGACCAGGGGCCACGGTTTAAGAATAAGGGGCAAGCCATTTAGAACGGAGATGAGGAAACCTTTTTCTCACAGCGAGTTGTGAGTCTGTGGAATTCTCTGCTTCAGAGGGCGGTGGAGGCCGGTTCTCTGGATACTCAAGAGAGAGTTAGATTTAGCTCTTAGGGCTAACGGAATTAAGGGATATGGGAGGAAAAAGCAGGAACGGGGTACTGATTTTGGATGATCAGCCATGATCACTTTGAGTAGCTGGGCTGGGCTGGGCTGGGCTGGGCTGGGCTGGGCTGGGCTGGGCTGGGCTGGGCTGGGCTATTGTTCTGGGATCGCTCCCCCGCAGGGCATTCGCACAGATGCGGACCAGAGGGGCCTGGGATCATCTTGACCGCTGTGAGGGTCGCGACCTTTACAGATAGGGTGGCTGTACCTGTCACATCACATTACTCGTTAAACCCGCAGCCCAGCGCTGCCTGCAAACTCCCCACGCCGCTCCCCCTCACACCCCCTCCTCACTACCCCCCCCGCAACTACCCCAACCCTCTCTCTCCCCACGACCCCCCCCTCACACCCCCCCGCAACTACCCCACCCCCTCTCTCCCCACCCCTCACACTCCCCCCCACAACATCGCCACCCCCTCTCTCCCCCTCACACCCCCCCCACAACTACCCCACCCCCTCTCTCCCCCTCACACTCCCCCCCCACAACTACCCCACCCCCTCTCTCCCCCTCACACTCCCCCCCCGCAACATCCCCACCCCCTCTCTCCCCACGCCTCCCCCTTCACACCCCCCCACAACTACCCCACCCCCTCTCTCCCCCTCACACTCCCCCCCCGCAACATCCCCACCCCCTCTCTCCCCACGCCTCCCCCTTCACACCCCCCCACAACTACCCCA